>RJWH01000396.1:607437-700738 GCA_004363575.1 Solenodon paradoxus | reverse complement strand
GACTGGCCAAGGTGACATTGTTCTTTGAAGTTATTGGTGGTCTTCTTCAACTGATGTCATTCTTTTGTTTCTTGTTAAGGGTCTGTGTTGGTCAGGTACTACACGTCCCACATGTGGAACTCCTCCATCAGCTTTCCTTATCAATCCGGATGCATCCATGACTGGGTGCTGAAGCCAGAGGCAATTCACTGTCCTGATAGTTGAACTTTAATCTCTGGTCTAAGGCTTGCTCTTGTGGGGGTTCAGACATTCCTGCCTTTTTCTTTTTAAATTGGGGAGAAAAAGATTGGGGAGGGAGGAATTAGAAATGTGGGCACAGTATCTCTCAGACTTCTACCCGCCTGAATTAGGACAGTGTGGACTCCTAGAGAGAAGGGGACATCTTATGGGTGTTCTCTTTGTGAGATCTCTTGATTCTGTGCCCAAAAGCAGCATTCTTCTTGGAGGAGGAGGCAACTGCCTCCTCAGGAAGAGGCTAGCATCCAGACCTCTACAGTTTTGCAAGACGGCTGAAGCAAGAGACTTAATTTGGTTATGAAGGCCTGAAGCTGATTGGAGGTGCGACTTGATGCCTAGGGCTGAGGCTGTTTCTTGAGTAACCTAAGAAGTAAATTGGATAGGGGAGAGGCAAGGAGGCCAAACCTGGGAATGATTTCTTTGAGGAGTGCTGTAGATATTTCATGAGACTTATCAGAGGCAGCAAGAAAGCCTTCCCACAAGTGGCCATTCCTTTATTCCTTATCAATTCAAGTGATTACATTCCTTGACCAGGTGGCACCAGGTACAATTAACAGGTTAAGAAGGCAGAGTTTAAATATAAGTAGGGATCCTAAAGAGGGCTGATTTAGAAAAAGTCTGAGTGGGGACCCCAAGCATATTGTAATGCCTTTCAGAGAAAATGCAGGATAGAAAGGTTTTCCAGATTAGAAATAACTAGAACTGGTACAATTACAAGGTTAATTTCATTAAGGAGAAGACAATAGAACAGTATAAGAAGAAAACATAACACGGTACTGGTAAAACTTGGAAAATGTTATAGTAATTGGTGAGATCTTTTCCAAATAGACATAGGGTAGAGATTTTCCTGGTGTGGGTAAGCTTTCAGAGTCAGAGAAACAGGAAAACAGTAACAAATCATCTGCACCAACTACATTTACTTATCTGAAGGGACTCCTTCGAAGGGGAATTTTTGATTGACTCACAGGTATGTGGTTTTTCATCTGGAACACAAGACTTCCTTCTGGTTACATGCACAATTCAAAAGATGAACTAGAGACAATTTAAAATTACCATTAACCTTAAGGCAATTCACAAAGCAAAGTATGACTTTTAGAGTAATTTCTCCTTGCATTACTTATGTTAAGAAAATATAAAGAATAGAAATAGATTACCAGAGTAAACTAAGTGGAGTACCTTTCATTTATGTTCAAAACTTGATGTGAAGAATAAATTGGGGATTAGAGTGCTAGGTGAGGACAAAATGACTCTTTCATAAATGAGAAAATTCAAGTTTTACATCCAATATCAGTTACCTGAGGCTCAACCTTTGGAATGAGTTGGGAGTCAGATAGCTCCTTGGGCCCTATTATTCCATCTTTGTCCCTCTATGCAAGGGCTGGACTATGAAAAGATGGTCCCTTCTCACTCTGGAGACAGAGCACTCTTTTCTTGTGTCCTTCCTTTTGCACTATAGCATCCATATGGTTTCCTGGTTTGAGGGCACATTTAAGCTCAAGTGACTGGCTTTGCCACAATGGTAGCTGGGAGCTTTTTGTTCAGGTCCATTTGGTGATGTCAGTCTTCTTAGTTGATGCCTAGGTAAGCTGGTTGGAGATGCTGACAAAGGCATAAATTAAAAATTTTGAGTCTGTTTGTTCCTGACCTGAGACCTCTATTCCCTTCCTGTTTCTTCTGTTAAGGGCTTTAAGAGTTGTTAAGGATTTAAGTAGCAATAAGATTGGTAAGAAAGAAAAGATAGTCCTATAAGAAGAAACTATAGAGAAACCCAGATTAATATTACTCTTTAAATTTAATAGGACATGAGGATGAGGCTACCAAGAATACAGAGCAGTGGATTAACTTTGGGAGGAGTAGTATGGCTCTGTCTCCCAGCTCATTACTAGCCCTCATACAAAAGAGAAAAAAGTACTTTCTTAATTTGGCAAACATGAAAACCTGTTTTTTCTCAAATATTTGAACATGAAAATATGAGCAAACAATAGTAAAACCTTCCAAAGAAACATTCTATTCCACAAACGTTTTTCACTTGCATAAACCTTCCTACTACATGCCAAGTTCATTCGTTTTGCCTTCATTTCATTACCATTTCCTTTATATCACTAAAGACAAGGTTTCCACAGTACTTTCTTACTAAAACAAAAACCCAGTCTATATCTTTCAATTCAGAAACATGTTCATTCATTTTCACCTTTTTTTTTTCAAATTCCTAGCTGAAGCTTATACAGTTTGCATAGCTGATAAAGCTTCTATTCCAGAGAGAGAGAGAGAGAGAGAGAGAGAGAGAGAGAGAGAGAGAGAGAGAGAGAGAGAGAGAGAACTCTCCTTTAGCTGCTTGTAGGACTTAGCTACTTAGCTGCTGTCTAACTTAAGATGTAAAAGCAGCAAACAGACTAGCACCAGCCTGTGGGTTTCACAGTGGGTGGGACTGGTAGATACTGCCATAAATTAGAGTCAGAGAGAGAGAAGCACTTTATGGTAAAGAGTGGAACAAAGGGGTTCAAGCAGAGACAGAGGGAAGCGGGTGGGGAGGGAGACTGAAGCTGGTTAGGCCCACAAATGCTTGGGTGAAGAATGGGCTGGACTGCCTGGGGATGCGGCTTAGCAAGGAGCAGAGGTGGAAGGGAGCAGAAGCCTGAGAAGATGAGGGGGCAGATGCTAGTGGGTCAGCACAAGGAGGGGATAGTCAGCAGGATCAAATGAAGAAAGGTTACAGAGGCAGGAGGACTGTCTGGATTGGAGGAGGCCTCCTGAGTTTTGAGACTTTTTTCATTAAGTCGTAGAGTCTGAAAAGAGGTAACAGATTGGCATAGAGAAGGGCAAGATGGGAGTGTTCAGAAGGCCTGTATATAGGGAACTTATGACCACTTGTCATTGTGTCTAATAAAGTTGTCTAAGTCAGTGAGAATTTAGAGGTATACGAGTTTTTTTTTTTTTTTAATCGGTGTGGTTTGCACATCAAAGGACGCTGCAGCAAGATGGTCTTAGGCAGGCAGGCAGGAAGAAGGCAGAGAGTCAACTCAAGCTTTAACTGGAGTTCTTTGAGCAACGAAGTGATTTGCTGGACTTTGGGTTGGTCCAAATCACATGATTTAAAATTAAAAGCTAGTATCCTCACCATTTCCTTATGTATATTACTACATATAGTTGAGAATGCATTCTAAGGCTGTCAAATTAACTTTTAGATCTCCTGTGCAAAAGCTCCAGTCATACCATTTTGTGGCCTTTTTTTGTTTTACCTAAAGATTTTTGTAAAGGAATTATGTAATAAAATTCAGTATTTGCAACAGTTGACATTTTGTTCAAAAATTCAATTTATGAAAACCGAGTACATCCAATTTCATTAAAAAAAATTTATATGGAAGCAGCCATTTGTCTGGGGTTGTTTAGGCTACATTTTAATCCAGTGGAGGTCTCTTGATATCAAAATGCTTCTGCATCACCAGTACTGGTAGTGTAGAGTAGCAGATGTCCTGAAGAACATGGGAGCCCAAGGCAGAATATGGGTGATGCTCTTACCCAAATGGTAGAATATCATCTCTGATGTCCTTGAAGGAAAGGTGGTACTTAAGAAGTTACCATGGAGATTTTATATATTGATTTTGGTTAGCAAAGCACGCAAAGCAGAATTGGAACATGTGGTGAGTTGTCTTCTCAGTTTGCTTTCTGGAGTCAGTTCTGCTCTTTGAGGTTTTAAATCACACTTGATTTGTGAAATGCACGATACTCCACATGGATTGCACCATGTATATGTAAAGTTCCTATACTATGCATATGGGAGGTTTCAGGGTTAAGATATTTAGTACTCCTCTAGGAGATTCTAGCATCAAGTCACCAGGGATAACATTACCTTTGTAGAAGCCATTTAAAAATTCTATGCACTTTTATGCATACCCCCAAGGCTCAGTTTGAAGCCCCAAGCTTGGAGATTTCCTTGCCCTGGGATATTATACCCACTGAATAAATAAACCTTTGGCTAACTGGGTCTCTCAGTTAAAGAGAACATCCTGATTTCTAAATCATGCCTGCCACTTTGAGTGTTACTGTAAGTTATAGAAATATTTAAATATTATATAAACTTTAAATAAATCCTACATTTATTACAGCCCCACTTATGAACAGTCTCATGTGAACATTTTTATAGCAAAATAAAACTTCTAGTGGTTTTCTTATCAATTCTCTGTAAGATTTATTTAATTGTGCTGTTTTTGTTTCCAATGAAGAAAACCTCGCTGACTGCTTAAATTCTGTTCTGTCTTTCTGTTAAAAGTCTATTATTGAGAAGGCAGTATGACATTGTTTGAAAGGGAGAAAAAAAGTCAAAATAAGGCAGAAAGTTAGAGCAGATTTGGGATAGATTTGATAAGGGAATGTGTCATCACTATGTGTTCTCACAAGGAGCCTGCACCTATGAGAGAGCAAAAGAAGTAGGTATCTGCACCCTGGGAGACATCATCACCTTCATTCCTGGTGTGGAAATGGTCATTAAGAAGAATTCTGAAGTCCTTATTTCAGAATCTCTCACAAGCATTTTGAGAGTTTTGATAAAGAATACAAGACTATGTGTTCCAGATCAGATCCCCTTGTTGCGTCTTATTTTCTATAATTAATTTCTCTGTAATTCAGTTTTCTTACCTGTAAAGTAGGAATAATAATAAAGTATCTTCTGGGCTCGTGGAAAGTCTGTATTCACTGATCACTTCATTTAGTACTATAATCTAGGAGTGCAAGCTGAAGATGGAGTAGTCTCTATTACCAAGGATAATAGCACTTAAAAAATGTTTTTATTTCTATGACTTCTCAGCTTAATATTTTCTTTTTGCTTAGAAAATATGTATGCATTTTATTCACTTAGTTATCTATGCATAAAGATTCAGTAAGACCTACTATGTGCCATCTACTATGCTGGGTTCTGGTAGCGAACTAAAATGGAGATGACTTTGATTTTTTTAGTAGCAAAAGAGAAAAAATGCCAAAATATTGACTCGTGTATGTGTTATATTGCATCAAAATCTATAATTGGAAGCAGAAGTCATGTGAAATCTTCATTTCTTTTCTATATCTTCCAGCTCCACATTCTGACTTGGCACAGTTCTGACTGAACACATAGTAAGCATTCAAATATATCTGTTGATTAACTGTATTTATTGGTCAAGTAACAAGTGTACCTGAAACCCATTAATAAATATGAGTCATTTTATCTAATATGTTCCATAAAAAGATTTGAATTCTAAGAGAATACTTTGTTTTTCATTAGCGATTTTGGCTAAATTCATTGACCACTTCATTTAGTTCTGTGTAGACAGGACCTTTAATTCTTGGGGTAATAGATCTTATGGGACCAATTATGTTTTATCCAGGACAGGAAGTTTCCCCACTCTGAATGAGATCTGATTTTCATTAGAAAGGCTTGCTATAAGATTATTTAGTGAAAATAATGTCCAGAAGCTTCTGACTCATTTCAAATTTAGCTTCTCATCCACTTGCATCCCCGTGGTGTCTGAGTCTGAAGGCGGGCTGGAGTTCCATTTGGAAAGCTACTATTAACACAGTTTGGGCCAAAAGCTTAGCCCTCTATGGAAAATGAATGAAAGGATGCTTGAGTATGACTTTCCTCAGAAGAATAAATTAAGGATTAATGTTGCACATCAACTAGAGTTGACCAATGATCATTCCTTGCACCATGGATTCTCAAATAACATTATCCTTGGGTGAATTACAGAAATAAAATGGAAGAAAGGAAGAACTTGACCATCTCAAGGGGGCAAGTTGCATGGGAAAACATGCTGAACGGCCCTAAAATATTTTAATTAGCCATAGTGGAGCAAGCACTGTATTAATGATGCTTTGGGCTCAAGACAATTTGAAGCAGTTAGAGAGATTTGGGGGATAAGTAGTTTTAATTTTGTCCAAAGAAAGCCATTATATAACACATCTGTTGGTGGCCAACAGGTATTCAACATGTCTAAAAGACTGAAAATACTGTATATTAAGGGAATATAATTTTGGGTTTTCTGTTTTTTTATGAATTAGGCAGTAGTAAAAAAATAGGGTTGACAAATAGGGTTGCCAGACTGATTTATGAGAACTTTTAGAATTATTCTAAGAAAAAAATTCTTTCAACCCTTTATAGTGTATGCCCATTTATATGGTGCAGTTTATGCAAACTGTATTTTGTGAATGAAATTGGAATGGGTTCCTGTAGTAGTACATTGACTTACTGATCTAATCCTGCATTTTTTTTTTATTAGGCTAGACTACATTTATAGCATTATTTCCCTGAAAGTGAGCCACTTCTTCGCTAAATTAAAGTTATGGAAATATCATTAAAAAAATCAATAGGTAAACAAAAATCAGCACTGGGAACCTACTATTTGCTTTGTTAAAGGAATTGTCATTGACTTTCTTAAGAGAGCCAATTTACTTAGGTATTTCAGGGACACACTCCAACCAATACGATAGCTTATTGATTCTGTTTCACGTAGTTCATGAGAAAATTAGAAGCCATTTTACATAAAATAACAAAAGTTCATAAGGTTTTTTTTTTTTTTTTTAAATATTGATTAGTAGGTGAAATGCTTGGCTAATGTATATCATCCTGAAGACCAGTAGACCAAGGATGACAAAAGAAAACCTGGGTTTATGGGGAGTGTAGGTAATGGCACTAGCTTGGGACCTGGGGAGACAGCAGAGCTGGTCCTGCCACTGGCTCCCCCGTGGAAGGACCTGGTTGAGCTGGGTTAGGCCTCGGGTTCTTTCCAGTCCTTGTAGGCTGAGCTTTTTCTCATTACCTTTCTTTGTCTACGTTTTGTCTATCAGATGATTCCCTCATCATGCTTAGGACCAGCCTTTGGTTGACCTTAGTGCTAATATCTTTAGGTTAGCACATCTTTTTAACTAATCAATCTCATTGATGATCTCTAAGGATTGTTAATGGTAAACACCATGCTTCATGCAGTCTTATCAGGACACCTTACAAGAGACTGATCACTGAGTCACTTACAGGAAGAGTTATGGGTCAGGAGAGTTTTAAATGGATGAAGGTGTTAGAGAGACTGGGAGGATGCCTGTGAAAGAACATGAAAGTGCGTGGAAGCACGGAGGAGTGGGAGGTGTATTTAAAGGTTCTTTTCTTGTCTTTGCTTGTCATTGAAATCCACATAGATCCCAAATCTATGTTAGTATTACATTTTAGAAAAAGCTCATGAATTGTAGTTGCTTCTTTGGAAGATTGTCCCAAACATTTGAAAACAGATTTCTGAGAACAAATCTCCCAGAGGTTAATCAAACTGACTATGAGTGCCAACTATTGCCAACTGTCCAGGCTCTAACTCTGGCCTGATATCAGATTGGAGGTTAGAGCATGAGCAAAGGATTTCTTTTTTCCTAACCCTTTACTGGTCCTCCCGGGCTCAGTCATAGACAGATTCAAGGAGGTCTTAAGGGATGTGTTTCCAGATCTGGCCTGAATGAGGAGTCTTTTGACATTTCCATGCTTTCTTCTAGTAGTTTCTACTCCACGAGGTCTAGGATAAGACTCTGGCTTCTCATGCAGTAGCTGGCAAGGAAGGAGGTCCACTAGGAACATAGGCAGGACCAGCGACCTCATCATGGATAGAGTAGGTCTGGAGACGTGAGTCATCGGAAATTGTATTAGCATTGAACTGAATTAATAATTTTCAGAAACTAGCAAATGTTGTGTTAAAATAAGGTAATCTTGCTTATGCTGTTTCTTTTATTTAATACAGCATTAAAGTCAGTGTATACCTTTGCAGATTAGAGGAGTTGGGACTAACTCAAGGAATATTAAAATTTGTGTTTTCCACTTTTTCCTTCTCTTTTGTTCACTGGTAATTTCTTTGGATCAGACATCCTTCCCTTAGAAGCCTGGGCTTCTCCTGGTGATCTGAGACCTCTACGCCACCCACTCCCTGGGTAGTGTGTCTTATGCCTCAGCTCTGATTCTCTGCTTCTTTCTACCTGCTTCCACTTCTTTATTAAACTATCTTGCTGTTATACTGCTCCCTCAGAGTTTTTTAGGAGAAAGGGTCAGTTAATTTAAAATAAAAGGTTAATGGACCACAATGCTCCAAGGTAAGGGTCTGCAAACTTTTATTTTTAAAGGAGTCGGTAGTAAATATTTTAGGTTCTTTAGGTCATGCAGTCTCTGTTACAACTACTACACACTGTTGTGATAAAGCACATAAATAATAATTAAATTAATATGCATATCTATATTCTGAAGGTAGCTGGCTGGATTTGGCCTAGGTTTGCTGATCCCAGGTCTAGAGTGTAAGTCCTTTCAAATAATTTTCCCACATAGATTGAGATATTGCATTTCTTTAGCAAAACAAGTAATTAGCAATTTCAGACATTGTGTATATAAGGGATAGGGAGTAATATTTCAGCATCTCTCAATCACAACTCAAAGGTGACTGCCTGTCTATCTTGCTTCCGGAAGATCAGCTCTGGAAAGAGCTCCGTTTTTCAAGCGCGTGTGGTCTACCCCATATAATCTCTACTGTTACATAGTCTCCAATGAATAAACAGTCTGTACTTCTCACTTAGGTTTTAGAGCACAGAAGGTTCTGATTCATAGTGCAAGTTGATCATGAAGCCCTACTGACTTCTCTTTGGAGATACTGCAATTCTTTCCCCTTCTTGAATCCTCCTGTCTGTGGTAATACTTTTCCAGAGTGATCCATTTTCCTTGTTTCCTTATTTATTTATTTTTGTGAACAAAATGAGAGCTATGTAGCAACTTTAAAATTCTGGTGGTTTGCTAAGTAGAGGTTATAGTTCCATGCAGATTGGTGGCAATGGGTTGGTAGGGCTACAAATGGGAGTGATGTCTCTGCTCCATTCAGTTTCTCAGGGACCCAAATTCCTAATTCTAATGTCTTCATCATTCCTCAAGTTGTTGGATTATCCCGCTGGATCCTCAGCTTCTTAATAGCAGACAAGGGAATACGTGGATGATCTTGTGAAGTGTGCTCTAAGGATCAGGTTGGGAGCCCACTTGGAGGTGTTGGTCACTGTATGGGGCTTGGACTTCCTCACAGCATGGTAGCTGGATCCATAAGCAAGTGTCCCCAAAAGACAAGAAGCAGAAACTGCCAGTATCTTTGGTCAAGGCCTAGGAATTAGCACATCATCATTCTACTGTATTCTGTTGGTCAAGCGGTCACAGAGACTATCTCCATCAAAATGGGAGGTTAGAGATTTCATCTTCTTTATTAGGAAAATTTCAGAGAAGTTTCATTTACCCTGAATCTACCAGAGTATTGTATTAAGAGTGGATCTGAGTAAATACGCATGACACTAATTTAGAAGTCCATGACTATTAATGTCCACTGTGTACTGTGGATAGAGATCAGTCATCCTCAGGGCTTGATGGAATGTTGGAACTCTAGGCTGATTGTTAGTGAACTGCAGTACTATCTGGCCAGTGTCTGCTGTTGTAAATGAAGGCTTATTAAGACAAAACCATAATCAAGTTTGTAACTGCTTTTTTGCTACATTCAACAGAGTTAAATAATTGTGACAGAGGCTGTATGGCCTGTAAATCCTAAAATATTTGCTCTCTAACCTTTACAGAAGTTTGTCGATGCCGCCTCTACAGAGACTCAGAAAACTCCCATCAGTAGGACTCCGTAATCACCCTGTAGGAGCAGCCTCCGCCTTTGTGATTGGCATGCAGGCAACCACAAACCGGACACTCCTGAGTAGTTCTGGTTTGATAACAGAGTTCTTTAAAGTGAGCAGGTTGTGTATTCTGCCTTCAAATCACCCACATCTCCAGCAGGATGAAATTTTCTGGTAATTTGAGTGTGGTTTTTTTTGGCAGCCGGAGCCTGGAACCTGGCAGCAAGCTCTGTGTTCCCTTTTGACGTCTTCCCGCTGCACCTTCCAGCTCCACTGCTGCAATCATGGTTTCAGATGGCAGGACCTGGGCTGTGTTTTTCCAGCCTGGACACTTTGGATGGGATTGCTTCAGGAGGTTTCTGGAGCTGAGTTGGTTCAAACTTTTCTGTGGGTCTTCTCAGATGTTGCATTTTGTTGTTGATGGGGGACAATGTCTCACCTAACACTGCTTATGTTAAAGCAAAATTCAGCATTGCTCTTACAGTTTCTCTTTGATTTTTAAAGTCTGTTTTAGATTATCTATATTCGTGGCATGTGCGTATGTTCATTCTGTAAGGATAAATTAAAAATGGAGGATCTAATCTAATCTCTCATTAAAAATTGACATTTGAATTTTTCTCTCTTTCGTTTTCCTCCTCTGTGAAGCAACACTTTAGTCAAGTCAGCACTTACAGATAATTCACAGTAAGCTTTGACATAGAAAATCCTGACTGTAGGAAGCTTAAGAGTCACTTTCAAGCTTCCTCCCTCCTTTCTGCCTCTATCCCTCTTCCTCTTTCTGTCTCTCTCTCTCTCTTTCCCTCTTTCTCCCTCTATAACAACAGAGGGCTTATGGTCACACCAATGACTTTGGAAACCTGAGAATGATAGTGTAGATTACATGTGCTCTATTCCATTCACATCATAGATCCCTTGGTTGACATTTTATCTAAAGTCATGTGAGAGGATATTTACTCAGCCTGTGCTTTAGCATTTTACCACTTAATACCAACAAATAAGCAGAAAATGCAAGATTTTGGAAGGAAGCCAGGAACTTGAAGGCATCCAAGACTGATGCTTTCTGCATTCTTTAGACTCTGCATCAGCATGAAACTGTATGTTCCTATTGATTATTGTTGCGTTTTGCAAATTTTAACTTGTAAAATTTTATTCCTTTGTTCTGTGTTTATCTGAAGTAGGCTGTTAATCCAAAACAGTATAAACATTCACTGATGTATTTATTCCTTAACCTTTTGTGGATGTTTGACAGAAGCCAGAATTGTCAAAGTGATAATGAAATGGTGGTGTGTGTTAGATAACATTCTCCACCCCACCTTAGCCCATCCAGTCGAGCCAGGTTATCATTAGTATATGCTGTAACTGTGTTATCACTTCTGCATTCTATGAACCACATTAGACTAGGGAAGTGGTAGGGGACAAGGGTGTGGGACTTAGTAATTTGGAGTTATGGGTTTTGGGAAGCTTATCTTCTCTGTGATAAATGCATAAACTTTTCCCCTAAAAGATCACCAGAATATATTGGGAACTGCCCTCCTCTATGTGGATAGTTTGCCAGTGTTCCTTCCCCTGTGACATCACCTTGGCCAGCTGAGTCAGTCTTGACCCTCAATAACGTGACCAGTGCTTTATCCCATTACTCTGACATTCACTCTCTGGGTTGCTAGCCTAATTAACGATTGATTAATTAGTATCTTAGTCTGGTAAAAATGTTGATGTCACTTTCAAAACATTGCATAAAGTGCTCCTGCTCCTGAAATTGAATTTATCCTTGGAAAGTAAGAAAGTAAGCCTGAGTCCTGAATGTAACATTCTATACATTAGGAAATAGCACAGAGAGATGGCAGGTATCTTGCCTGAGTTCTCTGAGAAGGTCTTTTACAGTTTTTGAGTCGCAGTATTCCCTTCTACTTTTCTCTTCATGACTCTCAGTATTTTGTCTATTTTATCCCTGTCTCACTCTGACCACTACCTGTTATAGACCAACAACCTTCACCTCTAGTTACTAAGTTTTCTGAGTGTTCCCTGTTCCTTACACTCCCATGCCAAATTGTCCTCTACATTGTATATAGGAGAAAATGTTCTACTAATTCTCAATTCTTAGGTAGAGTATCACTCTTTTGTGGCCCTGGTGTTGGCTGGCATCCAGACTTGAGAGAAGAGAGTGAAGCTACTCTCAGCTAGGCAGAAGATTATTTGTGGACTGCTGAGAAGTTGTAGAGGAAGGAGAGCAAAGAGTTAGGGGGTACTGGGACGCTACACAGTGATGAGAATGAAGTTAACTTAGATATATTCCGTAAGAAGGAAATTCTTTTTGTAAATAGAAGAGGCCAAGTTTCTGACTGGGTTAATATGGACTGAAATAGAGACCACTTGCTCAGCATTGAAGGCAGAATTAGGAACTTGCTCATGGAATCAAGCTCTAAGAAATGCTCAGAAACCATGAGAGGGTTCAGACTGTCACATGCCATGGAATGAAGGGCTCCAGCCAAATGTATATAAGTTCCTGAGGTTGAGGAGAGTCTCTCATGACATCTGGGGTACACAGGGCAATCTGTCTGAAACAAAGAAGCTTTGATAACCTTTGAATCAATACATGTATGGAATTCTTTATTCTCCAGTAAGGAAGTTTGAACTTGGCAAGGAGAGAGACCAGCAGTTTTCAACCATTTATTTCTTGGAGCTTAAGTTAAGACACATTTGAATGAAGTCAGCAGAGAGGGACATTGATGACCACTGTGTCCTAGGAATGGGGTGCAGAGAACAAGGTCAGAGAAGCTAGTGGACACTTGGATAACTGGAATGTGTTCCTTTTGTGTGCTTGTCTTTGTTTCTCTCTTCCTCTTCTTCCTCCTCCTCCCTCTCCTTCCTCTCTCTCCTCTCCTCCTCCTCTTCTTCATATTTTCTCTCTCTCTGTCTCTCTCTCAACAAGGCAAGTCAACATGGAGGAAGAAGAGTGGGCTGTGAGATCATGGTAGCCAAGTGGGCTGACATCTTCTCTGGACAGAGGAGGTACTTCTCTTTTCTAATTCCCACCCCCAAGGCTAAAATGCATTGATTGAAAACTAAAGAGTCTGTTCATCAATTAGAAATAAGATCTAAAATGAAGATTTTTTTATTTTAATGGAAAAGTGCAGGCAGGAATAAAGGTGAACAGAGACAGTCAGGAAGATAGAGGAGGAGGAAGCATTTTATTTATTTCATTTAGTATTTCATCTTGGTTTCCCACCTTGGTCAGGACTCCGGGTCCTGAGGCTGTATGTGGATTTCTCCTGCCCGGAGGCAGCAGACCCAGCCACTACTTCACCAGCAAGTACCTTAAACAAGCACTTTTGAAAGAGTTTCTGCTTTGATTTAAAATTGCACTATAGACCAATGTATATGTTGGGAGTTGGGATGGAGAGTGGGGATGGAGTGGAATAGAAGGAGGACTGGAGTGCAGGAGGGAGTTGCAATTGTGGAATGTCCACAGTTTGAAGCTCTTCACATGCATCTGATCCTTCCAACAATTCCCTTGAAGATGTCATTGTTTCACTTAGTTTATAAATGGAAAGAACAAGACTTTTTGTACAAATAAGGCAAGCAAGACACAGAAAGAAGACGTTTCAAGCTTACCTATCAAGTGGCAGAGCAGGATTCAGACATTTCTCAGGCTCACCACAGCTCGATGGCTGCCCTGTGGTGGAGCGTTAAGGGGACAAAGTGCACACAAGGGAACACGCTGTGGGAAGGACAACCTCCCCTGCTTCACGGTTTGCCTTGGGTTGGTGTGATGGCTGTCTGGTGAAGGGTTTAGTCAATGGTGGGGCATGGGGAGAATGTATCAGATTAGGGGAAGGACTAGGCTTGAGAGAGGAGAGAGAAAAGTAGCAGAGAAAGAGAAGTGAGGAGAAGTGAGAGAAGAGCTCAACTTTGCAGCAACAGGCACTCCTATCTATTTGTGGTGAATTTCTCTTTGTACTCTCTCTGAACAAAATTAATTCAATAGGATGTCACAATGGAAATTCAACCAAAATATTGTGCATGGTCTGGAATTGGTTTTGAAAAATCAAAACAGTCTAGGAGAGATTCTTTTTCTGACTTGAAAAAAGTTGCAGAGAAATGTGCTTCTGATCAGAGGGGAAGCCAGAGGAGGGCACTGGGCCAAACATATGTAGGCAGGTGCTGCACGACTTCCCCCACAGCTCTGCCAGAGCACCCCTCTGGCGACCCCGGCACTTAACGGAGGGGGCCTGCTCTGTGCACACATCCAGAGGAGGCTGAGCCCTCCCAGCCGATCTGGGTTTGATATCAAGACATGATTTGAGCATATCACCCCAAAGGTGTCACAGTGGGCAGTTTCCTGCTTACATTTATCCTGGGCCATACATGCCTCCCCCCAAACTTCTCCAATGTCCTGATTACGCTCTATTCACAACACAGCTTGGAGACTTTTTATCTCCTAGAATAATGAGGCTGCTGAATGTCAATGTTGGTGGATTTTGAAAAAATAGCAGAAAATAAGTCTGTCTTCTGGCTCACTCCCCTATCCTTCAGATGAGCAAGCCCTTCTGATTTGTTTCTTAACTTTCTTTTTTAAAATAAAATACTTTTATTATTATTTCTTTTGTTTACAAAGCCATAAAAATGTTAAGATACTGAACTCACTTCTCAGTCTTTGAGTTTCTAATGCCACACCCACCACCAGATTCCAGTGTCCTTTCCTACCACTGGTTCCCTCCTTCCTTCCCTCCCCTGCCCACCCTCCTGGAAGCCATCATCTTGTGTCCTATGAGTTTTTGCTGAGGTTTATCTGTTCATGTATTTCATTTCATTATAATCCACGTAAAAGTGAAACCATTCTATACTTTTCTTTTTCTTTTTGAATTCTTTGCTTCACATGATCCTTTCCAGTTCCATCCAGGGTGTTGCAAAGGGCAAATTTTATTATTTTTTTAATAGCTGCATAGAATTCCACTGACTGCCTATATCACGGCTTCTTTGTCCAGTCATCTGCTGATGGGCATTTAGGTTGTTTCCATGTCTGGCTATTGTGAGCTGTGCTGCTACGAACAAAAGTCTCTTCACTTTCTGTGGCTAGCACAGACCAGTCAGAGGAATGAAGCTAATGAGATGGAGCTATAGATCATCTCAGAACATGTGGGGTACAGGGCCCCAGCTTCAGCCAACATGAGTATGTTAGAGACCTAGGGCTGCTGTAAAAATTACCATTATTTTGATGACTTAAAAAAATAGAAATGTATTCTTTCACAGTTTTGAAACAGACAGTTCAAAATCAAGGTGTCAGAGGACATTTCATGCTCTGAGACTCTGGCTGGAATCCTTGGCTGCTCCAAGCTTGTCGTGGTCACCAACCCTTGACACTTCCTGACTTGCAGCTAACTCATTCCAATCTCTATCTCTGTTGTGACGTGGTGTTCTCCCTGTGTCTCTCTCCTCACAGGGTTATTTCCCCTCTCTTCTTATAAGGATATCAGTCATATTGGACTAGGATTTACCTTAATGACCTCATCTTAACCTTACTCATATCTGCAAAGACCCTACTTTCCAAGAAGATTGTGGTCACATGTACCACAGGTTAGGACTTCAACATATGTTTTTTGGCTACACAATTGAACTTGTGGCAGGTGTTCAGGTCTGATGTGCGTGAGGAGCATAGGCTATAGTGGGATCTCATTATACTACCTGATTGGCATTGGGGTTGGGGAGAGGAGGCAGGGCAGGGGACAAGGAAAAGGGGAATTAAAGAAGTCTGTCATGTTCTTTAGTTCATTACAAGGAAACAAATTTGAGGCTTGCTGAGAAGACTGTAGGCTAAGTTGTCAGGGAGCTCGTGGAGGTTCAGGTTTCAGAGAGGCTCTGCTCTAGGCCCAAGTGTTGCAGTGTGGAGAGAGGGAGGGAGAGCGACTTTCTTCTCATTCAGGAACAGAGTGTGGCTTTGGCATGTTGAAGACCACAGGGACACAGCACTGCTTGACACCTTGAATGGAGGTTGTCTTACATGTACTGAGAGATGGGGGCAATGATAGTGGCAGGAGGAGACCCTCTCACAATGAGTTGGGGTAGCAGTAGACAGCAAGGAAAGAGACAAGCCCTGAGGACCCGTAGACTTGCTGGCTCATTATTAGAGGTTCCAAGTAGAAAACTGTGTAAGTGGAAGTATGAGAACAGAGTCAGGTGCTATCAATAATCACCCCTGCACAGTTGGGTCTCTTAAAGCAAACCACATTTACAGTCACTGTGCTCCTCAGAGACTTGTGTAATGTGAGGATAGCCTCTTTCAGGGCTGATCCTAATCAGCACTGTGGATCTTATTAAATCACATGGGCTTGGAGGTAGGCTATAGGAGACAATGATGTTTATTGTTTTGATTTTCTGATTTAACATAAAAAAACCCCCTTTATTGACTGATTGAAATGGATTGAAGATTTCTTCAGAACAGTGGCCCTTATCTTGTGATAATCCAGAGACTACAGAAAAACATGGCGCTTATACAGGAGCAGAGGGCGGTGGCTAGGGAGGGAAGTGAACTTCTCCCTTCAGACTGGCAGTGATGGCAAGATTGATTAGAGTAGACGGTGATCACTTTTGATACCAGATTCTGAGGAAAAGAGGGTCTGCTTAGGATTTGGGGACTGGGGAAGGCACTGTTAGGCACTCACCTGAGTTCAACCCCATGTTGAAGGATAGTAAATAGAGGCTGGGGGTGTGGGGGTGCTACTGAGGAAAGATTTCAGGAAATAGCACAAGGAAAATCCAAGGCATGGTCTATCTCTTCTCAAGGGCTTAGACACAGCCTTTCTTCTGCCTGGAAGGAATCACTGAGCAAAGGAATTCAGAACCTTTTTGTTTCTCTTCTGGGTTGGATAACCATCCTTCTCCAGGCACCAGGCTGGCTAGTTTATCTGAAAGATTTCAAATAGGACATTAACAACAGAGATGCCATTCTGATTATCTTTATAGGGTCTTCCTGATGTTACTCTGGAAGAATAGATTTGCTTAGCACCCAGGATCTTTATGAGGGTCAGAGAAGTTTTCACCAAGTTCCCAGGGAGACACCGAGAGTCTCTGAGACTAACTAACTCTGACCCTACAACTTTCTAGTAAGTTCATACTCTGAGATCGTGGCAACTTGGAAATGTGTGGGTGAAAAATCATTATTTATAAATGTCTCTGTCTTCAGTGAGTTATTACTTGCAAGAGTCGATCCCATTCCATTTAGTGACTAATGACTTTTTTTTCTCAATTTTTATTTAGTTATATTCTGTCATGTATAGTCCTTGGGACCTTCAATATTAAAATACCATGATGCATTGTCTGAAACTTTTATTTCTTGTAAACTCATTCTTTGGTAGTGACCTGTGATGTCACATTTTCCTAGTCTGTAAACTTCATGAGATGTTTGATTGCCCTTACTTTTTTTCCTTTTATTTTTTAATGTTCTCTTTAGATCCTATAGCTAAGAGCCAGTTAGGCCAGTTAGGAGCGGCCAGTTGACGACATATTACTGAACCCAAAATTTATTTCGAATGGTAATAATTTGAAAATCGAATTCCCTTTTGCTCTGGCTGATCTAGTTTATCCATGTACTTCAGTGAGACATGGGCTTGTTGCAGGTATAGTGTGATGAGAAAAGATATTTATCTTCTATGTCATTCAGGACCTGCCAGGGAAACAGAACCACTGTGAGAACTGTGGAAAGAAAGGATTTAATCTAGGAATTAGATATGGCACAAATGTGGGAAGAGCTTAGGGATGTCAGAGAAAGAACTGCTCTTGATGCACAGGTGCAGGGGAACTAGGAAGAGTCCGCTGGATAACCCAAGAAGCCACATGTGTGTGGCCACTGAAGTGAAACTATGAAGGGAACTTATGAAGAGGTCTAGGGATGCTGTTGACCTTGACAGCTATTGCTTGTTGGGTTTTGTGTCAAAGTATCTGGTGGGACTGCTGAATTGCAAGTTTAGCAGACAGGAAGAAGAACTTTTCAAAGTTTTCTTAACCCTCATTTGGACAAAGCTATATTCTGTCAAAACTGTATTTTAACAATTCAAAGGTTGAACAAAGGGTAATCCAAAATCCCCTTGCTGATCAGTTACTACTAAGAGGAAGCCTGTAGGTTTAAGAAACAATGCCACTGGGAAGGCAGATGTGAGGTGAATGGCGATGCAGATGGACAGCAAAATGGTGATTGCAGCCCCTCTGCTTTGTCAGAGGATTGATTTGCTATGTTCTGTTTTAAATAACTATATGATTTTTACTCATGTTTGAAAGATTTCCAGTTCTTTTTCCCCATATATGTATATTATTTTGCCATAGCACAAAATGAAAATTTCATCACCTAAATCAGCATTGTATCAAATATGCAAACTTCAAATCTGATTCCACTTTGACATAATCTCTCTTAAATAAATTAAATCAAGTAAATAATATAATAAGAAAATATCATTATTTTTAGGTTCAAAGGCATGGGCTAAGTTTTTTACTGATTTGTCCACAAGTTTACTGCCACATTGACTTAATTTAGTTTCTTAGCCTTTGTGAGTCCCATTTTATGTCAATGTTGTAAAATGACTTCTCTCCCACTTGATGAAACTTTCATTACCACTCTTTTTAACTTCCCTTTGGTCTCATCATTCTTTTACACTGAAGCAGTTCTCCCCCAGTTCAATAAATTATGCCATTGCATAATTATATAATGGAGTAATTATATAATACGAAGCAACAATCTCATAGTATAATGACATGGAAATATGTGTAATGCATATTTCTATATGAGACTTTTAGCATAAAGCCTAGCTCTTAGAAATATTTGAAGAATGTTAGTGATAATGATGAAGACAAGAATGATGGTGGTATGGTGATGTCCAGAGTAGCACATCCACATATGTACACATATATACACTGAAGCTTATGGAAGGTCAGTTGGTGTGTCTCTCTGTCACTTCAAGATATACCAAATCAAGTTCATAAACTTCTACTCCAAGTTAGATCTCCCTCTTCATATTCTTTTTGTATTGAATAGCATTTGCTTAGTCATTCACTGTTGACACCACTCTCTCCTATGGTTCTGTCTTCAGAGATATAGGATCTAGGACTAGACTATTTATGCACTATTGTATCTCCAGGTCCTTTCTTAATTGAATGAATGAAGGACAGAATCCAAGCAATTGGTAAACCAGTCACCTATGTTTTTGTTCTTTTCACATGCATTTATTATGCAGCTATGATATGAAAGGGAGAATGGTTTGGTTATATTAAACCTCAGAAATTTGAGCCTGACGTTTTCTGCAGAGTAGTTAGTCCGTCTAGCTTGTCTTAAATATACAGTCTCAATCATTGTGTTGCTGACAAAGAGAAAGGTAGATGAAAAGGGTTAAGAAACAGTCAAAAGAATTCTGAAGTCCACAATTTTGTAATGGTTTTGACACAAATAAATTTAGATATACACTGGGTTTCTGTACAGAGGGATATCAGTCTGATATTTTTGACTGAAAATATTGTTAATTTTTTGATGTCTTTGGCTATAGTGGTGGTGCTGGTAAAGAGATGGAACTGGGTGTGGGAGAGGCTGAGAGAGGAAGAGAAAGAGATTGAAGATAAAAATATATTAAAAAATGCTTCAAAGTAAAATTTTTTCACAAGGAAAGGTACAGGCAGCAGGAATGAAAACAAGAAGAGACAAGCAGTCAGGAAGAGAGAAAAGGAAGAAGTACTTTACTTATTTTATGGAGTTGTTCATCTTTGTTGTTCCCTGCAGTCCTGGGACCTGAAACAGGATCCTTGGGATTTATGTAGACTGTGCTGGCTGAAGGTAGTTGGCCAAACCACTACTTCACCAGGGTGCACCCAAAATAAAGTTTAATGTGCCTCCCTTGTGGTAGACACTATTGTTTACCCACCTCAGGGACACTTAGGCTTATTCCTTCGAATAGAATCCTGGGCTTATTTGGATATCCTTGCTTCTCTTATGAGTCTCTGGGGAGGCCAGTCTAATCAGTAAAATCTGAAGAGTGAACTAAAACTGACATGTCAATTTTGGTGCTATTTCCTCTCCAAAAGAACATGTCATAATTCTGACCAGTGAGGAGGGTTGATTGGAGGAATTCTTGAAAAGATACTATATTTGTTTTTAATTCTTTTCAGCAATCTAATGTATAATGAAGAAGAGATGGTTGTATCTATGACCACAGGGGAGCCAGTCTGAGGATGAAATATCTATGCCAAGGATGACAACATGGATACAAATAATTAGCTCATCCTGCAAAAGAATTTCTCCTTTATTTGCTGAAGGATGATTTTGCTGGATATTGAAATTTTGATTTACAGTCTTTTTTTCCCCATCTTTTTGAATATGTTATTAACAGATAATAACATACAGTTATTTTTTTTGCTATTAATCTTATCAGGAATCCCTGGTACGTAATGGATCATTTTTCTCTTATTTTTAAGGTTTATCTATTTTTGTTTTTGATCTTGATCTTGAAAGTTAGACTGATGTTTCTATGTGTGGTATTTTGAATTTGTTCTACTGGGATTTTGCTGAGCTACTTAAATGTATGAATTAATGTTTCTCTTTAAATCTGAGAAGTTTTCAGTCATTATATTTTCAAATACTTTTTATGCCAACTTTCTCCCTTCTTTTTTTTTGGCTCTCATATACTGTTAAGTTGATAGTGTCTTTCAGGTTTCTGAAACTTATTCATTTTATTCACTTTTTTTATTTCTGTTCCTTAGACTGGGAAAACTCTATTACACCTATCTTTAAGGTCACTTACTCTTATACCAGTTCAAACCTGTTGTGGAGGCTCCCTGGTGATTTTGTTTTCATTTCCATCATTATATTTTTTCATTCCACAGTTTCTATTTAGCTTAACATTTTGTATAATTTCTAACTATTGATTTTATTTGAAGAGACATAGTTGTTATACTTTCTTTTATAAGCTGATTTAAAATTTTTGTCTAGCAAATCAACAGAAGACAATTTTTTTCTTTAAATTTTATACAAGGAAATTGCATCCTACTTACTGGTAGATAGGTATAAGGTACTTATCATTTTAAATCAACTTATCTGTATAATACATTAAGTTTAACCATCTACATTCCAATTCTGTCTTTTATCATATAAGGGGCAATTTCTATTAACCATTTTTATGCCCACATATGAATTATATTACACAAGACCCTATGTCTTCTGTTTTTCTTTTGCTGAAAATTGGACATTTTAGGCAATAAAATGTGTCAGCTCTGGAATCAAGTTTCTAACATCTCTGCTCCTAGAGTTTTTTGCTGTTTTGTTGTTTGTTTATGTAGTGATTTTTCTGGGAAGATACCTGTATTTCCTGAAGTAGTTGATTCTTCCTGTCTTTGCTTTCAAAAATAATTAAAAAAATATTCTTAATTTTACTTTTAAGCATGGCTTTTAAAGGATTAATCCTGGGCCACCTTTGACTTACTGGTCAGTAACTGGTTGGTCAAATGATTTCCTTAAATATCTTAAGCCACCCACCTTTTCATAAGGGTGTGTGTGTGTGTGTGTGTGTGTGTGTAAAACATACCTTCAACTCTCTGGCAGTTTTAAAGTTTATTTCAGCCATTATTTCCTGCTTGTACATGTCTTCAAGGTCAGTCAGAGGTGAGTGGTTGGTTCCTTCCTGGTCTTTCTTTGGTGAGCACAGCCCAACCCTTGGGTATATTTGAGTGGACTCCTAGCAATATGTCAGAGCTTTTTGAAATCTCTATAGATGTCTCATTCCCCATATCTTCCTTTTATATATTTTTTTCCAGACTTTCATTTGGCCTTTGCATTACATTCATAGTTAGGTGGAATGTTAATTAAAGCTGATTGTTTTCATCAATGCCTTGGTGGGGGCTGGGCTTTCTTCTGTAGCTGAAATTTGAGTCAGTCAAATATGCAACACTTAGTGAATGCAGCTATTTCTGGGGACTGTGAATCAGGTCAAACAGAGACCAATGTCTGGGGAGAGGACTTTTTGGGGAACTCCAAAGTTTATTTGTTTCTCTGGCAACTGCAAAGCTGGTTGTTTCCTAGGATTCTGCTATGGATTTAGGGAGGGAGGTAAATAGGAGTAAACCAAGTTAAAACATTAGAGTCCCTGGTTTTCGACCAAAGTTTAGTAGTTTTTCTTGAAATAAACTCTCTTTAGATTGTTACAAGCCTTGGATTCATTTCTAGAGTTCAGAAATTGAGTTTGATAATTTTGCCAGTATTTTCATTGTTTTTGTGGAGAATTGGGTTTATGGAGATCCTGATTCTGCTATTCCAGAATCCTGTCTCCTGCCCAGTTGTTTTATTTTATATTTTGATTGTTTCACTGCTCATGGGCAAAAAGACCAAGTGGGATCATTTTGTAACTGGGTGATAAATCCAGACCTAGTGAACCTAGCCCTCCAGCAAAACTGAGGAATCTATGACATTTAATTAGCATATAATCTAGTTACAGATAAATGAAACTGGGAGACAGACATTGAATTGAATAGGTTTCTTCTACCCAAGCCAGAAGACTTGCAATCAGCCTGGTAACCCAGCAGACCTTGGCTCCACGTTATTTGCAATCACCAACTGCTGCAAGTAGCTCACCTCCTCCAGCCACACTAACCCCTGCATGTGTGCATTGTCTCTACAATCTTCGCCCTCTTCAATGGGGAAAGTGGATCTGAGATGGAGTAGGTCTCCCACTTTCTTGTTTGATACCTATTGATAATAAATCTACTTTCATTAACATTAGTCCTCTTGAGTATTGGCCTTTTGTGGGGTGTTAACCAATGGACCTATAAGATTTTTTAATCTAGTAAATTCAGATCAGAATTCATATGTAATACTCTCTTTCTGCATAAAAATGATTATAATTCTGTGGAAGAAAAAAAATATCCTTAGTGTATATACTTGGACTTGGAGATCTTTGGTTTTCTATGTCTAAGAATGTAGGAGTGGTGAAAACATTCCAAACATTCTGGATACTTGAATTCAGCAATAGCAAGTTAAATAGAGAGAATTTAAAGCAAATACTGGTAGTAGGGAATCTAACATTTATTGAGCATTTAGTACACACCATTTCATTAGAAAAATATTATCTTAGATATCCACTATATAGTATTTAAGCAGTGAATTCTTCTATTGGATTTTTGCATCAGAGGTGAGGATAACTACTAAGTAAGAAAGTGTCCAGAGTCTACTTTAAGACACTATCTTCCCTTCAGTATAATTCTTCCTTATTTTTCTCATTATTATAACTGAAAATGTTGTATAAATATGCATGACAAGTAATAAATGTTGAATATATGTGTTAACATATATACATTTGAGATTTTCTCTTTTTTTTTTTGCAAATGCTAGTAAATTTGCTTTCGAATCCCTTTCTCTTTCAGATTCTGTTTTTTGCCTATTAAATTTTTTCATAGATATTGCTGACACAGGCCTGTCTCTGTACACAATGCATGTTCAAAAAGTGACTGACTTAATTGACTACCCACATTGAAACCCAGTTTAAGGCCAGGCCTGCTATGGTTCTCCTCCTGAAAAAATTCCATCCTAGTTCACAAAAGGTAAAATTTCTATCATTCTTGTCTACAAAAATTGTCCTGACATTATAAGCTGATGCATCAAAGCTTCAATATGGCAAAGATGGCCAAGAGTTTGTTTTTCTTTGTTATGCATATTAGCTGCAGCTGTATTAAAAAACTTATGGATATGTAGCTACCCAGAAGAAGGAAAATCTTTGATCTTTCTTTCTCATCACTTGACGTTGCTTCCATCTCCCTTCTTCATAGTTTGTTAAAGTTATATATCACACCGAGACTAGACAATACAGGCAAGGTGGTGGGAGGAAAACTGGAGAGTGTTGGGAACACACAGCCTGGTATCTGCAGAAGGCTGAGAGAGAAGAGATTCTAAGCCTATTTAATTTCCTCAAAGTATAAGACACCATTACTATCTTAGCAACACAAGGAAAACTTGAAGAAAATGCAGAGAGAAGTCAACTCTAGATCAATTTTTTGGACGCGCTTTTTCTGCATTACCTATTGTATCTCAAAGTAACTTCAGGAATTGCAGTGACAATTTACCTTCCCAATATGAATATTTTGCTGGTAGATTTTTGCTGAAGGGGCTAAAGTATCATATTCAGCATCCTGGGAACTACACCCATGTTCAACATTAGCTTCATAGTCTAGAAGTCTTTGGGGTTTCTTTGGATTCCCGAGTCACTCTCCCCTTCTCAGGACTGGAGGCTGGAAAACAGACTATGCTGGAGCTGTTGCAGAGCTGCTGTGGATCAGTGCTAGAGCCCACTGTAGAATCTTATCCTAGATATCTTTAGGGACAAATTGTCAGCATAGGTGACAGAAAGTATATAATATAACTTATGTTAAGTTGAAATCCCTTGTGAACTTTTGTATATAAATTTATAACTGGTAAAATTAGAAATAGTATTAAAAATGTTCTTTTAGAATTTTGGGGTGACAATTTGTCACGTATATAGTGATAAATATTAAGTTAAGCGCAGAACTATTAGATGTTTCAAAGCTATTTATGGATGTAATCAATGTTAAAATCCAGATTTTTTTCAAATTTGTATTCATGGTACCACATTTCTACTTGCTGCATTATGTGGGAAATGAATGAGCTATAAAGACATAAATTAAGAACTCAAGGATAAACTAAAATCTTAAGGTTACACTAAAATCACTATCTGACTTTATAATTAAGGCTCTGAACTCCTTGACTTCGGTAACTGTCTCCATCCCAGGCCTTTTGAATTCTGCAAACACACTGTTCCCAATGTATAAAATCTAACTTTGACATCATGGATTCTTTTTCTAACCAATTTTAGACTAGAAAAGGTAACTCTGGGAGGCTAAGACTTGTTGCTTTAGGAATATGTGTTTCTCTCCTAAGTTTATCCTTGTCTTTTTGTAGTTAAACAATAGCTCCATGATTTTCTTTGTGCTGACTTGGACTTCTCCCTGAGAAGCGGTATTGCGAGGTGGGTAATGTAGTTGATTGGGATTCGCTAACTATGAAGAGAGACGGTTTCTTTGGCACTTTCTGTGAATTTCGATTCTAGAACTTCTTGATAGTTTTTCTCAAGGTAGGTTGTCTAAATCTGGACACCGGGAAAGTAGTAGATAATCACTGATTCACCAAGACCTTCCCTCCCCTGCTCTGCTGTAGTGGTGTTAAGAACCTCTCAACCACGACTTTTGTGAAGCTGTTTAGTCTAGAGTGGTTGGGATCCAAGAATAGCTTTCCTCTGCTTCCACCATCTATTGGAGAGTCGGTTGGTACCTTTTCTGGGTGTTCATTCAACTGAGGAGCAGACGCTTCAGGAAGAGGTAGTGTTCCAGCCTTGGAGGAACTCACTAAGTCATTCAGTGTCTTTGGGAGATCCAGAGGGAGGAGGTTAGTCCGAATTCTTCCCAATTACAGCTTGAAATTGTTCACAGGAAATCTGCTCTTCATCTTAACAAATAAGATAAAGTAATGTCTGGTCTCATGAAAGATATAAAGATGACTTTTAGGAAGGTTAGATGATTTGATTTGTCTGACTTCATAGATGTACCAAGTAGAGACCTGAGTCAAGAACTAGACCCTGTTTTTTTTAAAAAATTAATTAAGGTTTTCAAGATCATCCTGTTAGGCACAGCAAGAATGTATAAATACATCACTGTTAATTATTTACTTTTTTATGATATGTGAAGGAAACGTGAACATGAGAGTTGGTGTTTGTGGAATAAAGCTTGTATGTCTACATCAAAGAGGCTAACATTAATATTTTTCTGTATTATATAGAAAATGAAGAGCTGAAAACTTTTAACATTTCTAAATCATAGGCTTGACTCTTTGTTATTTAGTTTCATAAACTCTGCTAATGCTTGTCAATGGGTTAGTCTTTTCTCTTTGCTCTCATCATGTTTTACTATCTTTGAAATATCACTTATCACACTACAGGGCAACTCATTGTCTACAAGTTGTTCTCTCACTATATTTTTAGCCCTCCTAAAGAAAGGCCTGGGTTTTAGCCAGTCCTTAACATAAAGCCAGGCCTCTAGAAGTGCCCAATAAATGTTTGGTGAGTGGAGTTGAGTAGTGGTTGCCCACTCATAAATAATCCTCTTCCCTTCTATCTCTTTGGTTTTCTGTTTTTCAGCCCTCCTGCTGTCTTGCTGCCAGCCTGTCTGTGGTTTTAATTATCTCATCAAAACAACTGTTTGCAATCATAGCTTACCTTGCCCATTTCCATACCTATTTGTTTTTATTCCCATTAACATGTCAAAATTGGAGCTGTAGAGGACTTAGATGTTTTTAGATCATTCCCTTTTGGTTTAATGACTCATTAGAACCTTCTACTTTGGACTACTTTTACTAGTGGAACTATATTCCTATTGAACTTTCTGTCCAATGAGAAGCAAGTATAGTTTATGATAAAACCCAATCTTCAGAATCCCCTGAGAAGGATTAAGTGGATTTAATCACCATATTATAGATGTCATAAAGTAAGGATAGTAAGCTGCTACTCTAGCTTCTAAAGTCAATTCAAAACAAAGCCAACAGTCAACAGACTTTGGAATTCCTAGGTTAGTGTGTTATCTGAGGCTCAAAACATTGCCCTTAATTATCCTTAGAAAACTAGCAGAAAGAAACTAAGTCAGATCTATGTTAAGTACCTTGTTTTTTCAAAGAAATAGCAATTTCACCCTCCTATAAGATGTCTGTGTACCTGGGGGTTGTGTAGAGGGAACGATCTTGCCATGATGCTGTTTGAGACTGGTAAATCTGTATTCTTCATTTTTTCAGAGATTGGAACTTTTGCTTCTGAAATTATATGCTACATGCCATCATAATTTACAACCATATTCTTTTTCTGTACACATTGTTACTTGTAAAATTGTTAAGAGAGTACAATGTTATTTTTTATTATTTGTGACTGACCTAGAGAAAAATATTCCTAGTTGACTATTGGCTTACTACTTCCTCATTCTTAAAAGAAACTATGACTGTAATTCTTATTTTGATGTTGCTTCTGTATGAACTATTTTAAGAGACAACTTCACATTTGAACAAGTTTTTCCAAAAGTGAATTTATTCACTGAACTATCTCTAGACATTCAAATGGCACATTATAATAAAACAGTTTTCTCTACATTTGGGAAAAAAATATCAGTGTTGACCACATAGATCTTTAACCATCAGGTCATTTGGGAATTTGCGCTGTCACATACATTTCAGCAAGGCATTCAGACAGTCTCTCAGGATTTTAAACACTCCTGGTTATGAAAACAAATTTTCATCTTTATTTTTCCAAGCTGTCTCCTTATATGTAGCACTTAGAAAACTCACCATTACTGACTTTACTGCGTGATTGCTTAAGAGTTAATTGGTTCAGCACCTGGACAGGAAGCAATTTTGGCAGAAATTCTATTTTCTTCAAGTTCCAGTCATAAAATTCTGGATAGTGAATTGTAATCAGGCACTCCTTTTTACTGCAGTGCACATAAGAATACTAATGTGTTAGCTGAAAGAATTGCAGGACACTTATTTAGAATGTGGAAAATTTCTTGGTTGTAATTTGGCATTAAAGGAGCATTTCTTACTGGGTTTTGGGTCTGTATATTTTTTACACTCATTTGAAACATATCAGTTAATCTTAGAAACTTTCTTCTTATCACAAATTCTTCCTTCATGTATTATTTTATACCATTAGATTAGAGAGGGACACAATGTCTAAAACTTTGTCTCTAATTCTCCCAAGTTACTAAATTGGAAATAGGACACTAAGAAAATTGACTAATGTATCTTATATAAGGCCACCCCAGACAAGTTTCATACCTATGTTTCACAGATGTGTTGTTGCTGTGTCTTTTAATTCAATCTCTGTATTAATTTATGATGACAAAAATTTCGTAAGATGGTCGAGTGCACAGTATCATTTCCCTTACCCCCAATCTGATAAAGGGAAGGCTAATTGTTAGCCCAGTAGTGGTGTGGGAGTGACTGAAGAGCTGCAGGATGGGGACAGGAGAGGCATGGAGATTCAGTAAGTATTATTGAAGACAGGAATTGGGATCCTCTTTATGGTTTTCTAGAAATACAGCAAAGAATGAAGTTCCTTTCAAATTACTTTTGGCTCTTGAATGCATTACAGCTCCAAGACTGAAACACATGGGGCCAGATTTCACCAGGGTAACATATTTGGTTTACTAAAAAGAACTTCCTGCATGTACTCAGCTTTCCCATAACTCTGCCCAGTCAAGTCCTTCTACTCCTGTTCCATAAAAAGAACAGAGAACTGGCAGGTTGCACTCTCTGTGTTTATTTCAGCTCCAACCAGAGTATTTGTTTCCCCAGCTTCCATAAAACAATATTACTCTTACCTTTGAAGTTCTTTGTATTCTGCTTTGTAATTTCATTGTCTTTTCCCTTCCACAGGTGAGCATGATTCTAATTGGGTATTTCATTGCTTATTTTTCTTTAGAGTTTCACCACTTTCTGTGTTCCCAACAAGAGATTTAATTTTGCATATTTTTGGACATCATATGAATTAATCATGCTATATAAATCCTTTGTGCCTTGTTTTTTCCACTCAAAATGATCTTCTGTGCTTTTTTTCTATGCTATTGCTTATAGTTAAAATTAATTCACCTTCACTGCTATATAATATTTCTCTATATAAATATATCACAATTTATTATTATTTCTACTATTTATGAGTCTTCTTGAGAAAGAGTACATGGGAGGAAAATATTCTGACACTTCGCATATCTAAAAAATGTCTTTATTTATCCTTGTACCTGATCAGAGTTTGACTGGGTATAAAAACTTAGGTTGGGAGTAATTTTTGCTTAGAATTTTGAAAGCATTGCTTTAATGTCTTCAAATTTCTAGTGATCCTACAGAAAATTCTGATACTATTCAGGTATTTCATTTTTTGTGGAAAACCTGTAGTAATTGTTTAAACATTTATAGTGTGTTCTCCTTGACCATAGTGTTTTAAATTTCAAGATGATTTTTTTGGTGGGTTGACTTTCAACAATTTGGCAGACACTTGATGGGCTCTTGAAAACTGGAAATGCATTTTTTGGGGGGGTGGTATGTTCGTGAATGATTTCTTCAATAATTTTGTTTCTTCTATTTTATCCTTCTTAAATATCTATAAATTGGATATAGAATTTCCTAGGATAATCTTAAAATGTTTTTCTTTTCTTCTTTCCATCTTTTAATATTTTTGATTTGGCTTCTGTGAGATTTTTCTCTAATTTCCTATAAGTCTTTCATTATATCTACAATATTACCACTGTTAATTTCTAAAAACTCTTTTCTTATACACTGAATAATTCTTAAAAATTATTAAAATTGTGTCCTATTCTTGTTTCATAGTTTTCATATTGTTTCTTATCTTCTTGATGATAATTATAACAGCATTTTCCCTCTTCTCTATGTAGTCTTTATTTCCTCCTTACTACTTTTTCCTGTTTGTTTTTGGTCCTTACTTTAAAATTAGAGGTCTTATCCTGTTGTTGGCTAGTTTGTGTAAGAGTAGCATAAATAAGATAAATAAATAAATAAGATAAATAAATAAGCATAAATAAGAGTAGCATAAATAAAAGGGCAATGATGGGTCTCATTCTCAGAAGTAATAGCAGGATAGTTGTCCATGTCGTTTTCTTGGGGGAAACCTGATGTTTGTATTTTTAGGACTTTTCTCTTGAGATGGTTAGATTACCCTAGAAAGACTATTCTGATGTTCATCTAGAACTTATATACCTGGTTGCCAACATCCTGGCAAACAAGTGAGAAAGAGGGTATTCATTGTCAAGGTTTTGCTTTATCTCTGTTTCATTCAGAATTACCTGTTCATAATTGTGCCTATCTCCTTCATTCCAGAAATTTGTTTTACCTGCTCCAGATAGTAGGATTCCAGTGTACCATTGACTTGAGGGAGGAGTGGGGGTAAAAAATTTTTTAAGTGGACATTCAGTCAGTCTTATAGTTTTTGTTGTCTGTCCCCCATGTTATATTCCAGAAATTCCTGGTGTCCCTAATTTTTGAGCCTTAGGGTATTCCACAATGTGAAAGAGATTGAGTCATGGATTTCACATCTTGTTTAGACCTTCCCAGGTCAATTACCTATCATGCTTCTGTTTTCTAACTTCCAGATTTTTGTTGGTCTTATCTATTATCTTGTTTGCCTCCTAATTCTTCTTCTTCCTTCTCTTTCTTCTAAATTTAGACATAGAGAATCATTAAAAAGAAGTTTTCTTGGAGGCAAGAGGGATATTTGTATTTTTTCATGCTATACTTAAATATAGTACTTTGGAGTTCTGATTTAGAGAGTCAAATGATGAGCTAATATTGTAGTTGGTTATTTTATTTTATTTTTATTGTTTATTGTACTTATTAGAAAAGGCAAAAAAGAGGGGGAGGAGTAAATAAACCACTAGTTTACCTCTGGTTTATCTGAATTCTAAAAAGTAAGCAAAAACAGAATCTTGTCCTGTGCAATTTTTTTTTTTTTCCCCCATGGGCAGTAAAACAAATGAAACAAAAATCCAATCTTGGTCATTTAGCATAAAGAATGGTCTCTATTTTTCAGTTTTTAAATTTTAAAGGAAGAAAGTGTCCCAAGAGTCAAAGGAACAAAATCTGCAGAATTTCAATTGAAGGGTGAAGTGAGAGTGGAAGGAGAGTAAACTCTGTAGTTGAAAAGCAGTTCTGGATAAAAGAATAAGAACATTCTCTAGGGATCAAATCAACTGTGAGCCAAATTTTAATCTCCATCCTTTTCCAAGTTGAGAAGTTCCCAGTTGCACATGTGCCTTGGATGTTAGTATGGAAACCCTTTCTTTGCCTGCCAGTCACTGCCTGCATGACTTTAATGATCAAGCTGTAGAGAAGTTCCAGTTTTGATGGTCTTAAAGAAAAGATGGAAAACCAGTAAGAGATTTACAAAACAAAGAGGGAGTCAGGAAGGGAAAGTTATTTTAACCTAGCAGTCTATAGAAAATAAACTATGGACTTTAGTTTTTGGTTACTTTAAAGCTGGTGAAAGGGTCTGGAATATTGTGAGACCAAGGAGGTGATGTGTTGGGAAGCCTATGAAATGAGAGAGGTGCTAAAGGAGCTTGGGGTCTTTCTCGTAAATATGTTTTTCTCTGTTTCCTTCCAGGGGTTGAGATGGGTTCTTCACCTCTAATTCATTCAGATGTCTGGGTCATCTTGGCAAATCAAGTGACAATACTATCTCTTTCTTAGGTATCCCAGACTGTACTGATAATTCTCAAGAATGTGAAGAGTCCAGAAATTTAGTGCCTTAAATGGGAAGGGAGGTTCTGACTTTCTTTGAACTGGTGTCTTGAAATGTCATCTAACCTGATAACTTCCCACGTGTTTTGGTCATGATTCCCTGTCAAGAAAACCAGAAACTTTGAGGCATAAGTCACATTCATCATTCATTCACTTAATGATTTTTACTGGGAATCTGTGTTGTTATAATCATTTTTCTTGTGTAGAAGAATTCAAATTTTTTTTTAGTGTTTTAACATGTATAAATACATTTTCTTATATATTAACTGTTAACTGATTTAATCTTTTCTTTGATACACAGTTGATCCTCATTATTTTGTATATTCTATATTTGCTAATATGTCTATTGCTAAAATTCATCTCTAACTCCCAGATCAATGGTTGTGGTCCTTTGGCAGATATTCATGTTCAGAGTAGTGAATAAATTGAGTTGCCTATCATGCTCCTTCCCAGCTGAGGTCCAAGAGGTAAACCTTTTCTTATTTGCCCCCTTGCTATTAATAGACAAGGTCTATATGGTCTATTTAGTGCCATTGTTTCAGTATTTTTGCCTTTTCATTGGCAACTTCACTTTGGGAAATGACTCCTAAGTATTGTGTTGAAGTGCCATTTAATGTCTCAAAGGGCAAGAAGGCTATGACTTGCTTTATGGAGAAAACTCGTATGTTAGGTAAGTTCATTCATTCCTGAGTTATAGCACAGTTGGCTGTGAGTTCAGTGTGCATGAATCAACAATATGTTAAATAAAGTGTCTTTAAGTACACTCATAAAACAAGGTATTTACTCATGGATCGATGAACTTGCTGTGACTGGAGATCTGCTGGAACCTAATCTTGTATTTCCCTGGGAACAGTAATTCAGTGTTTTCTGGTTAAGTACTCATTATGATTCTATAAAATGCAATTACCTTGAAAAATAAAAATCAATTGTGTTTGTTACAAATATTCTCATTTTATAGATGGGACAATTGAGGCTTAAAAGAGGAAATAGCTTCTTTAGGAGTGTGACTTTGATGGTGGAGCTGAGGCACTAACCATTTCATCTGCTTCTAAATACCACTATTTTCACACTAGAGCTTGTTGCTGAATGTTTTTCTATTCACCAGATGTGCTATCGATAGTAAACCTTCCAATATTGGTGGAATAAACCATTTTAAACTTCTTGAGCTGAGAACACTCCAACTGCAATTTCACATTTTGAAAACTAAATATGAACATGACCTAAGTGAAGTTAGACCCAGTTTCAATATTATTAATAGTATTTAATGACATACATATATATTTATACATATACATTATATTATATATGAATAGCACTATATACATTATAGTATATATAATGTGTGTGTATATACAACATGTGTATATAGAGCTAGCTTTCCATTTGAGTCTATGAAAAACAACAATAAAAAGAAGTTACTTCTGAAGATATTTTTGATGAGACAGGAAGTTCTGGTATTTTGGTTGTCAAAGTTTTTACTGCTTCAGAAGTTCGCAATAGGAATTTTGTATATTAGAGAACTCAGTAGTTACCTCAGTCACTTGTCTCATTTTTTATCCTGTATCAGAACATTTGGTGGAGTCAGGCTCAAGTACAGAATTGAATTCACAAGAAATGAAATTCATAACTCCTATTAGGAGAATTAAGATTAAAAAATTAAGGGAAAAGAATCTCAGGTTTTGTGTAGTAATCCATTGGTCCGAGAATCCAACAAGATTTTTTTCTGTTGAAAGAAAACTTTGCCCATTATCCAACTTCTAACTGCAATGTTTAGTTGATCATTTATGCTCAGTTGAAATTTAGGTATGTCTAATAAAGTTCTGAGTGTCTATAATTTTAGGCAGTTAATTTTTGAAGGTCTCCTTTCCTGTTCAGCAAAGATTGTACAAGAATGAGTGGGAGAGAGGTGAGAGGGAAAAGAGAGAAAAGGATAGGACAGTTTTGGCTGCCATATTATAAAGGCCTGTACAAGAACAATCATCAAAGTGTTCGAAAGATTGTTTGTTCCACTGTTATATGCCTCTTAATTTTCCAAATTTCATTTTCTCATTATGTTCTATGAGAGGGTACATGGGCTGGTGAATTCTCCAGGTATTTTTTGCTACCTTGTTTTGTATATCCTTCTTTGGATAGAAAATTGAACACATAGACCTTGGAGGTAGGATGGGAGGCTTCTAGAGAGAGTGTGGCTGACAGAAACCACAACTGGGTCATTCTCAGTTTGTGCAGTCTATGGCCTACCCAACAGCATCAACATCAACGAGCTTTCAGACTACAACTCAGTCACCGACTAGTCTACCAACAGCCTGGTAGCAGAAACACTGACTAATTCAAAAGCAGTTCTGTTAACCTCTTTGATCCTCAGCGCTAACATCTCAAAAGATCTCAAATGAATATTATGAATTGATATTATTATTACATTGGGATGCAGCCCCTCCTAGAAAAGGTTTAGATTACGCAGTTAAAAAAATGGAGATTTCTCCAAAGTAATCCAAGATTGGTGCCCTTGGAATATGGCTATTTTTCTTTCCTGAAGAAAGAAACTAGAGACCAAACTAGAGATCACAGGAAGTGACTAGCTGAGAATTCAAGTGCCACACTGCTGAATGCGCCATTCACCACCTCCAGATGGGCTTGTTCCATACTTTGTGGCAAGAGGCCATTTAGCCTGGCAGACACAGCACCTGTCCAGCAAGGGAAAGGAGCAGAACCTTTCTGCTTTAGGACTGAGAGACAAGGTGCTATCAGCAATCAACAACAACATATACATAATTCTTTTTCAGTTAAGCATCCCACACTGCCTCATAGAGAAAAGAATAATTAAACCAAGATCATATTTTTTGAGAGAATCATGGAGCTTGAGTCTTCCAGCTCAGTAAAAGACTCTGGGACTTAAATCTCTGACTCTTGTTTGCAGACCCTTTGGAGCACTGCGTTTTGAAACAGAAGGATGATGAAAATATCTCAGAGGAGAATCTGAATGTTGGTCACAAATTCCTAGTGGTTCTGGTTCTATTTCTTGTATGTAGATGTTATATTAATGTGATTTTGTATTTTCCCTGCCAGGGCTTACACAAGGTGAAGTTAAAAAATACATCCTAAAAGAACCATTCTCCAGGGTTGTGTATGTATTTTTATTGTGTCTTATAGACAGCCGGTCTTGAAGCCACAGAACAAATTTAGTAGATTTTCCAAGGTCCCAGTCTCACCTCTCTATGTTCAGCTAAGCGTCGTATTAACTATGTCTTAGATGATTTCACTCATTCACTCACTGAAACGGGTCTGCTTCTTAGTGTATTTCTGATCCTGGACACTGTGACCCCATCCCCGTATAGTTAACACTGACCACTGCCAGAAGTAGACTGCCAACTCGTTTTTTTTTTCTGTCAGTACAGTTGCTCTGCATTGTGCTGTTTGCAAAATGCATTTAGAATTGACCTTCAGATGTGAGCTGACAGTAAAGTAGGATTTACATGGTGTGTGTATTCAAGTTGGGTCTCTTTCTCTGCTTCCATATCCTGCCTTAAGTGTGAGTCACGGTCTCCAATTCCATACAAAGCGCCCTCTTCCTGAGATTTGCCTGGGACTCTCAGGTTCATTTTCTCCATTAAATTTATGTTCTGCTTGTTTCCTTGCTTCTACCAAAGCCTGGAGATATATGACTACTTAAGAAATGCCTTTCCAGGAAAGATGCTGGCTTTAAGCTACAAGTGTGTGCCAAAGGAGTATTGCTTTTCCCAGTTATTTTGCCTGCCTGGTGGTCAAAACCAGATTTTTATTTTTTAACTTTGTGGAAGGTATATGGTGGTGGGAAGAGGATATATAGAGTTTTACTATCGTGAACACTAAAACTTCATGTGCCAAGTTGCTGACTCCTGAACCTATGATGAGATATGAGGACAGAAACAAGAAGAATGGGGGAGGATGAAGCGGTTCTCCCCCATAGTCTCCTAGCCTCTCTGCTTGATGTATTCCATTTGTTCTTCTCCCCACCCTTCTTTACTCTGTCTTTTGCTTCAAGACCTGCCTGCATGAACTGCACTGAGGGACTCGAGAAATTTCTAGCTCCCTTTGGGTTCAGCCAGTAGGGACTGAAGGGAAGAAAGAGAGAGAGGTCACCGTGCCAATTTCTTGGCCCTATCTCAGGTTGTCTAGGACCAGTCATACCCCTTGATATATGGTCATTTCTCCTCTCAGAGAAGCTGATGATCCATGACTCTACTAGGTTCTGGAGCCCTCTCCCCCACATTGTCCCTTTGGGCTAGGGGAGGTGATAGCTGTGTCGCTGTTAGTCTCACGGTCCTGCATTATCCCTTGTGGTTCCTGTTCATCCACATACAACTTTGTCCTCCATTCCTCTGTAAATGGTCTCTCCTTGAATTATCTTAATTCAAATTTATGATCTGCTCTTTTAGGACACTGGTTAATATGACCCCTATTTGGACTTACCATTTAAATGATTAATTTGGTTATTAAACTCATTTATAAAGTAAATACAGCCTGGTAAGATTAAGCCTGCATCCTTCCTAGATTGTGAATGACAAATCATGCTTTAAGCAATCCGGGATATGGCTTGCCCTAGAGGTTAGGGGTCAGCATAGTCCACATGCCCCTCAAAGTCCTGACTTTGCATTCCACGGCTGGTGGAAACAACTGAGATGAACAAGTACATAAATTGAATAATAATAATTAATAATTTAAATAATTTAAAATTAAATAATTAAAGAAATCTGGGACATTTTACTAGGATATTAGAAGAGAGGAAATGGAAGGGGGGTGGATTTTTGAAGATGGTAAAAAATAGGGGTTTAAGATGCAAAAAGCCCAAACGTGGGCTATATTACCTTGCCTTTCCTATTCTCATAACTGATGAAGGAGGACACAGATTGCCTGTTGGAGAAATCTCTCTTCCTAATAGCTCTTCTCAGTAAACATTCTTGTCCTGGACACATCATGTCATAGGTGTGTGTGCCATGCTCTGACACCATTGCGAATAAGCAGCTTGCCCAAGTGCACACTGAAAGTAGCAAAGTCAGGTTTTCAATCCGAAGAATCAAACATCAGAGTCCAGGCTCTTAACAACTAAATATTCATCTTTAACCATGCATGGCATCTAGTGGCCTTTGTGTGTCCCAGCCACAAACAAAATGGAGAAACCATTTGACTGGTAAGAGTCTAGGGATTTCAAGCTTCCAAACCTGACTGTGCCAGAGACTCAAGAAATGTATGAAAACTACAGAGACTTACAAGAAAACAGAACAAAATCCATTTGGAATTTGTGGCCAACACTGAATGTTCCTTGGAGACATTTTTATCATCTTGTAGTTGTGAGCCTTCTTGTAAAGAGACCTAGGGAAGGAGCCAGAAACCATGGGGAGTGATCAAACCAGAGAAGACCTGTGAGGAAGTAATAATGACTTTCACACTCACCATCAACCAAGTTTGTCACTGAATCAGACACTTGCAGTTGAAACAACTCTTTATCCCACTAATAATCCTCTAAGCCACTTAAACATTGGATTTAAATATTTTTCAGCTGTTTTCCAACCAGGTTGTGCCAAAAAGTCATTTTGAGGTGAAGGCAGTGGGTGTTAATATTCAAGCGAAGTAGCACTTCTAAGCAGATTGCCTGCATAAACCTCAGGTCATGTTTTTAAGTGGGGCCTTGGATTTAAGCAATCAGGCAGGGAGTCCCTGTGTTTGGGGCATGCATGCCTAGGAAATCTTTATTCTGAAAACGAAGTGTTCATTTCAATGGTGTATGTGCTGCTTTGGCCATTGGCGTTGTCTGCTGAATGCCCAAATCTTATTTAGGGGAGTGAGCAAAGGTCTTGTTTGCTTTCCACATACCTACCACAACGTTAATACTGCAGAAGAAGAACAAAGATAAAAAGGTGACTTAGACTTCTACAAGTGATGGTTCAAAAGGTGATGCACCCAGTGTGTTGAGTCTGACAATTGTGAATTTGATATTTAATTTTAACTGAAACCTGATGATACGTTAGCTTGAAAATTTATTAGCTGTAACAGAAAGCAACTTTTCCACTCCACTGAAATCGCTGACATGCCTTAAAGATAACAGCTGGTTTATTAATTTAGTCAACTTATGTGTTGTTTAATCATGCCTCAGCTCTCAAAATGATCTAAAAATGAGATGCGCAAAAATAATGAACAAATCCAGTGAGAGTTTCTTTAGCGAACATTTGTGTTCAATGAGTAGCCTGAGACCATGACCCATGTCCAACCTTGAAAGTGAACGTGGCCACTGTCTAGAGCTGAGCATGAACCTGAATGGAACTGATGGACTACTTGGGATGATAACTGACTTTGCATGCGCTGACTTTGCACGCACTGACTTTGCTGGAGATGTCCTGCTCTGGCATCTAGGTGTTCCTGCCCATGTGGCTGTTCCTGACTGCTCACTACCCGCCCTCTGCCGATATCCCCTTTAAAAGAGCCTACTCCGTGGTGGCAGTGTGGTACCTTCTTCGTAACTTGCAATGATCAGCTGTGATCTGGAGATGAAAACATATCCGACTGGCCATTAGGGAGGCAGAGAGATGCCTGACCTACCTGACACCATTGGTGTAACCTAAGATTCATTGGTCCATAGTAGCATACAATTAAAGTCTGCAAAAGATTTTATCTTAATTTTAAAACTACCCTTCTAATTCATGTTTGCACTCTATTTTAACAACTCTTTTTCTTCCTATGTACTACAGAAAATGTATTGAGTATAGTAAATCCTTTTGTGAGTATACTAAAGGCTACATCTTTATTGTCTGTGTCTTCTTGCGATTATCTAGGACTGTCTCCTAGGTTGGGTATTGCTCTGCCTATCTTGAACATCTGCAAAACAACTGTGTGGAATGAAAGTCAGAACTAATGCACATTTTGGTTTCCAAAAGAACAACATAGAGAAACAAAAAACCTGAAACCTTAGTATATTCTTACGTTTATCCCCAAAAGTTTGGCATGAAACTTCAAGACCAAAAAAGTGAGGAAGCTAATTTTTGTAAAGGAAAATATGCAGTCAGGAATAAAGTTGAGTAAGTAGACAGGAATAGAGGAGGAAGCATTTTTATTTATTTTATTAAGTTGTTCATCTCAGTTGTTTTCCCGGCCCTGCGTCTTGAACCTGGGTCCTTGGGATTTATGTGGACTGGGTTCAGTGGCCTTGACCAGTAGGCCACCAGGGTGCATCAGTATGTTTCTTTTTAATATGTGAATTAAAAGGTATAAATTTTCCTGAACAAATTCTCTGAATCTAGGCTGAAATTTAGCAGAATCAAAACATGACTAAAGAAGATGTGGAAGAAAAAGATCTTTGGGTTACATATGTTATTTTTCTCCCTTATACTATTAAAACTATATTTCAGTTTCCTTTATTTCTTCATATAATGAAACACTATTGGCATTTTTCTCAATTAGACCTTGTGACATTTTGAATACAGTGATTCTAATACATTTTGTGCAGCATTTAGGAAGAAAAAGATTTTTTAAAAGAATAGAGTGCAAACAAAGTTGAAGAGTAGTTTTAAAATTAAAATAAACTCCTTTGCAGACTTTAACTGTATGCTACTCTAGACCATTGACTCTGAGGGTACACCAAGCAATAACATGATGAACTGCTTGGAGAACTTGGACCTATTAATTAATCACATATTTTTTAAAGTACCATTTGACAACTTGGACACTATTTGTTGGCATTGGCATATTTTAGTACAAGTTTCACACATTTTATACTTGAGCTCCATGATCAGAATGTTCTGATTAAATTCTTAATGACCAGTGGAGAATGAATGGCTCATAATTTTCCTCAGTGATGCAAAAGTCTATCCAAGAAACAATTCCGAAGTCCCTGTGAAAGTCTGCAGAGTGAGTAGGAGCTGGCTCTGCAGGGAAGATGCTAAGACACCGTCAAATGGGGGAGTCCCACAGTCAAAGGACAATGATGCCACAGGGTGGTGAGGACTCCATTAGTGGGGAAATGGAAACCCACTGGAGCTCAGAACACCCAACCAGCCAGGAAGAGGAGCGTCTGTGATGGTCTTAGAGAGGGTGTGACAGTCAGACTTGGTCTTGAAAATTGGTCTGGAGGACTCTAGAATGTGTTCCTTTCAAACGCTTGTGCTGCTTTGGATTTGAGAGTGAAGTTAAATGTGGACCAGAAGATCACAGAGGCTTGACATTTTCACATGCTTAGCACAACCTCACCATTACCGGTGTGCAGCAGCTCTGCTAAAGGAGGTGACACAGTGGTGATGTCTTAAACTTAAAGTGGGGAAAAATGCTTTCTGTGACACCCTGTCCTCCTAACTGGCCAGGTTTTACGTAGCTCTAAATCCACAGAGATTATCACTTGAGGCTCCTACCCTGACACAGGAATTTGGTGATTTACTTATATGGAACAGACATATGGGCTGTATTTCTGATGAGCAAGCAGACCGGGGCCGCGTGGGCAGGGCTTCAACATTGAGTGCTTAACTGCTGCTGAGAAAGACCCTCTAACTTCTTGGTATTACTCAACCTGGAGCCTGAGAGATTTACAGACATGCAGACCAAAAGTTCACCTCCACTTTAATTCTTTTTAGCAGCAGTTGGGTAAAGAGGATCTATGAATAACTTGACAAAATATCCATAAAAACAGCAATTCTTACGGGAGTTAAGGATGCAGGAAAACAGGCTGAGGTGTTGTCTTTCTGTAGAGTCACTTATTTTTCAGCTTGAAATTCTTAGGCTTTTCTTTCAGCCACTTCTCTAGGAATGTTTTTTTTAGTGTATGCCCTACATTCCATAACCTGTCATTACATGCTACCCTATTGGAAACTTTCTTTTTGACCGTGGATCACAAGATGGTAAATAATACCTTGTCGTTTAATTTAGAGATTATTTTCTTATCAACTATTCACTATTCTCTGTTGCTCTGGGAACTTAACTCATTTTTTTTTTTTTACAGAAAAGGTGCAGGCAGGAAGAGAGAGGAAGAAGACACATTTCTTATTTTTTTATTTAGTTGTTCATCTTGATTGTCCCCTCCAAGGTCTCAAACCCAGGTCTTTGGAATGTATGTGGACTCTATCCAGTAGTCTTATCTGCTAGGTCACTAGGACACGCCACCTTTATCATTTTTATTTTCTGATTAACTCCTCTAGTTTTGGAATCCCAGTTCTACTTCTCTGTGCCTCAATTTCCTCATCTGTAAAGTGGAATAATATTAGTATCTACCTTCTAGGATCTCATATAGATTCAAAATATTAATATAGGTTAGGAGCTTAGAGCGCATTGTAAGTGCTCCCTTGAGATCAGTTATTTTTATTGTTGTTATATTAGTATTATTTCTGTGACATTATTTTTTCTTGCACAATTTGTTTCTATAAAGCAAGGAAGCAAGAAGCCAAACAGCTTGTAGAGATCATTACAGGTAAGAGGATAGGACAGTGCTGCTTTGTGGCAATTATGCTTCAGTGGGGAAGAGCTGTTTGCTGTCTCCAACTGGGCAGCTGGGGCTCCAGGGAGGGCAGAGGGAGAGAGAGGCTTAGTTGTCCCCAACTAGGTCCTATGAAGTTTCTCCTAGAGACAAGTGTCATGTAGCAACAAAAAAGCTTTTTTCCTGGCATCTTGTCTGTAAAATCGCCCCCAGTGAGCAGGTTGACCTGGAAGGACTCAAGGCTGAGGTCCTGGTCATCAAAAATGTAAACAGTGAATCTGAGTGACATCCTGCAGCATAGGCCTCCAGGCTGCAAAATGCAGGCTGTTTGTAGGGTTTTATTTCCTTGGCGAGAATCACTGTGAATACAGTTAGTAATTCTTGAAAAACAATTAAAAAATTAAGGCCAAGGAATTTTTCTCCTCTAGATTATCAAACTTATTTGGAAGAAGAACATTTTGAGAGAAATCCCATAATGGCTTGACAGACAGCAGAGTATTTACAGCATAGGTAACTGCATTTGCTGCTGCCTCCTCCTCAATTTGAGGAGCTGCATTTGTAAGACAGGTTTAGTCAAGCAATCAGATTTATTCCGAGATCAAGGAATGGACAAGGGAAAACTAACATTCAAAAACACCTTCTCCTAGAGGGAGGCTGCTCAGGGTCTTTCATGTTGCAGGGAGGGGAAAGGAGATTTCTAGGGAGTGTGCTCAGAATGCTGTTCTCACACACAGTACTGTTTGCACACGCCATCTTCTGTATACAACAACTTTTGCACTTGGCACTCTATCGCTGTCTTAGAGAGAAGCTGTTTTAAACAGGTTCTGTGGTTGGTAGTGATTGACAGCTGGCCTCACTTCCTGTTGCAAACATAGCTGAAAGTTCCTAGGACAAAGAGAAACACACTAGTATAGGGATAGAGAAATAGAACCTAAAATGGGTGGGAAACTGGTGATCCACTTAGGAAATGCTGAATTTCGATTTTTACTTGTTTACCACGTTTTATATGCAATATCATTTTAATTAATTTACTACATAATAGCTTAATGTAATAGGCTCTCTGTATGTATCATTCAGTTTCATCTGTACTCCAGCTCTTTGCTTTCTTCTACATTTTGAAATAATATTGTTCCACCTGGATAAAATGCCACCACTTTTTGTATTGCCTCCTGAGATTACTAAGGACTATGCTTTAAGGAATTAAAGGCATAGTCAGTTAGATTAATAAAACAGGCATAGACATTTATACTACCCATCAATTATGATGTTGCTTTATTTATCTAGAAGTAAATTTTAATCTTCTAATCTCTGAGTAGAGCAAGAGTAGTAAACTACTTAATAGCAGTAGTGTTTTGTGTTTTAGAATATTGCAGCTATATGTTTAGGAGGATTCTTTCTTGACATGAATCTTACAAGTGATAATTATTAAATTCCTTGAGTTGCACCCACCCCTCTCCAATAAAACCCCCCACTAGTAAACAGTGAAATATCCTTTTTGTCCTTTGACTTGACATCAACAGACAACTATTTTGGGAATCATTTTAAAATGGGAGACTTGTTAAGGAAGATGAGTAGTTTTTATATGACTCATTAAGAAATTGATCACACTAACGGAATTTCTCCTTTTCTAATCAAGCTGTAGTTGGAAAAAATGCAGTTCAAATCACTCCTAGATAAGCAGCCAGAATCTTGTGTAAATACAGCATTCTTCCCAGGGCTGTCTCTTAGATGTGTGGGACTCAGGATAAATCATGCAGAGAACTCTCCTGCCCTTATGTTAGGCAGGTGAAACTTGGCTAAAACGAACATTGAAAATCTGAGCTGTCTGCTCAGGAGTCTATGTGGAAGAAGGCAGGCGTATTGCCATTAACTATTGCAGGTGACACAGATATTTGGTCTTTTAAAAGAAAAGCTAATAGACAAAATAAAACAAAACGTCTTTTTTTTTTTTTCTCAGTCACCTAACTGTGTGATTCTACTAGCATGAGAAAATCCCCTAAGTCTAGTCCCAAAGAAAGACATTGAATTTGCAGTCCCTTTGGAGACATTGATGATGAACGGCTAACTCAAGATATCCTTGGTCCTGCACCATAGGCGTGTCAAGGGCATTACCTAATATGACAGATTAGTGTATTCACTGCTATATACTGAGATAATGCATGTAGTAGTGATCTCTGTATATTTAAAACAAAAATATTATCAGTGAGAGGAGGTCAGGGAAGGGCTTAAAACAAAGAATTAAAATTCGATCTTTAGAAACAAGGGTACATTTTCAGGCAGAATTTGTCTCCTTACCCCCTCAAAACATTTGTCAAAGCTGATTGCATTCTTCTTGCCTTTCTTTTGGTGGGTAGGTTGTTTCAAGGAAAAGGTGATAGTTGTGGGGCTAGAGAGAGGGGAATGATCTGCAACTCAGCCTACAGAGCAATGCTTGGGAGGCCCTCTGAGTGGATTCTGCTGTTTTCCGCCCTGACCTGCTGTGAAGAGCAGCAGAATCTTCTTTCTTCTTCTAGTCAGGGGTGTGTTTACATATCCAAATAGTTCTGAGGAATTACAAGTGTGACAGTAGTTAAGCAACTAGACAAATGACCAAATTTTAACTTGAAAAAGAACTGTGATGCTGGCGTTTGTCCTTTTCTCCTGCATGACCTGTTTGGATGTGAATTTCCAGCATCTTAAAACAGAAAGTTTTAAGTCCACTCTCCTTTCCTAGAGATATTCTCATTTAGGGAGCCTGTCTATCAGCGTATTTTGTATGCTATGGAAAAGGGTTATATATGCAGGAATTTCAGGATGACCAGGAATGAAAAACTGTGGCACTAAGTTATAGAATGACTTGAAATCCCTTACTTGTCTCTGGAATTCTAGTGAAAAGGGGAGTTGGAGGACAGTGACATGGAATGAGCTATGTATAGTTTATTGTGTTGGGATCTTGGGAAAAAGTAACTATGGTCTTTCTCAAATCATAAGACATTTAATAAGGCATTAAAAAAAAACCAGGGTGGATGGGATGTATAGACACATTGTAAACCAGCTAATACCTTAGGCTGACCTCAATAAGAATTTTCCCCAAATCATAAAACCCACAAAAATTTGCAGAAATTCTTCCCACATTCGGCAGTGCCACATTCTACTACTTTGAAATATTTGTTCATAAGAAGATACAAATTCTCCCTGTAGACTATAGTCATGGTTTTTACTAAACACAGTTATTTATGAGCTCAAAGGAGAGGAAAAGATAGTCTCTGCTACATCAACTCTGCCCACACGTGGATACAGGGTCTGGTGCTCATTTTTTTCAATGACGCACTCAGTGACAAGATTTTGTCCAGGGGTTTGCTGCCCAGGGAGAACTCCATCATCACGTAATAAGAGTTTTCTGACCCTCGGTTTCCATAGAGCTGGGCCGTGTTAGGTGTTTATTTGAGGGATCTATGATTTACGTTTTATAGTCTTTGGGATATAGGAGTCTCACTTGGCTTTTTTCTTATTAATGACTTTGGTAGCCACCTAGATCACTGGAGATATGTAAATGGTGCCCAGTGGAAGTTAATAAATAAAAACAACCAAAGAAGACTTACTTTAAAAAACAAACAAATAAGAAACAAGGACAATATGTAATAATAAAAAAAAAATTTTAAAGAAAAGAAGGAAGATAGAGGAGGAAAGAGCATTTTTATTTATTTATTTGTTTATTTTAACCCCATCTCCCCAACTCTCTGGGTCATGAAACTGGTTTTCTATGGTTCACACCCCAGCTGTCTCAGCCACCTGAATCACAAAGTTTCACCCAATAGCATACATTTTGTAATGTAATTTTGTTAAATTGGGATGTGAATAAAACACCATATTCTTTTTTAATTTATTTTATTTTTATTGGAGTGATTATTAAACACATTAAAATAATTTTCTGTGTATAGGTTCCTTATTTCTTAGTTATGTTTCAACACACTATGCCCTCCACCAAATCACCAAGTGTTCTTCCTCATTGTCCGGTGGGCTCCACCACCATTTGCTCCACCCACCCCATTCCCTCAGTTCTGTTGCAAATATTTCAGGGTTGGTTATGTTTCATTTGTTCCTTTGTTTTGTCTATTCACATCCACCTATGAGTGAGGTCATCTGGTATCTATCTTTCTTCTTTTGACTTATGTCACGTAGCATAATCCCCTCTAATTCTGTCCATGTTGATTCAAATGCAGGGTTTCATCTCTCCTAAGGGCTGTGTAGTATTCCATTGTATATATGTACCACATCTTCATCCATTCATCTGACGTTGGGCACTTAGTTAATTTGCAGTTCTTAGCTATTGTAAATAGGACCACAATAAACAATGGGATGCAAACATCTCTGTGGATGGTGCTTTTGTATCTTTTGGGCAGATGCCCAGAAGTGGGATGACGGGATCATATGGGATGTCCATCTTCAGTTCTTTGAGGAATCTCCAAACTGTTCTCCATAGGCGTACTAATTTACACTCCCACCAACAGTGCAAAAGTGTTACCTTTTTTCCATATCCTTGCCAGCATTTGTTGTTTCCAGACTTTTGGATATTAATCAGTCTCTTTCAGATATAAGGTGATATCTCATTGTTGTTTTAATTTGCATTTCCCTGATAGTCAGAGAGTAGGAACATAATTTCCTGTGCTTGCTGGCCATCTGTATATCCTCTTCAGAAAAGTATCTCTCCAGTTCATCCTCCCATTTTTTATTGGATTGCCTGTTTTTCTGTTGTTGAGTTTTATGAATTCTTTGTATATTTTAGATATTAAGCCTTTGTCAGAAATATCGAATGCAAATATCTTCTCCCAGTTAGTAGGTTTCCTTTTGGTTTTGGTTATGTTTTCTTTTGTTATAATGTAGTCCCAGTTGTTAACTTTTCTTTTTGTTTCTCTTGATGGTGGAGTCGAGTCCTGAAAGACTTCTCTACGACTGATATCATGGAAAACTTTTCCTGTGTTGTCTTCTAAGAGCTCTATGGTTTCTGGTCTTATGTCCAAGTCTCTCATCCATTTTTAGTTGACTTTTGTGAATGGTGTTAGAGAGTGATCTAGCTTCATTCTTTTGTATGTGGCTGTCCAGTTTTCCCAACAACATTTGTTGAAGAGACTTTCCTTTTTCCATCGAATGCTTTCGGCTCCTTTGTCATAGATTAACTGATTGTATGTGAGTGGAACAGTTTCTGGTGATTCAGTTGCATTACACTGATCTGTGGCTCTGTGAGTGTTCAAGTACCACACTGTTTTGATCACTATTGGTTTGTGATATAGTTTGGTCTAGAAGTTTAATCCCTCTAGATTCGTTCTTTTTTCTGATAATTGCTTTGACTATTTGGGGTCTTTTGTTTTTCCATACAAATTTTAAGATTTTTTGTTCTATTTCCTGGAAATAAGCCTGTGGAATTTTAATGGGGATTGTATTAAACCTTATATTGCTTTGGGTAAGATGACCATTTTAATGACATTGATTCTTCCCAGCCATGAGCAGGGGATATCTTTCCATTTCTTTGTGTCCTCCTCTATTTTTTTAAGAAAGACTTGTAGTTTTTGTTGTATAGATCTTTTACTTCCTTTGTTAGGATTATGCCCAGGTATTTCATTTGTTTAACTTCTATTTTAAATGGTGTGAATACATCTCCCTGGGGATGTATTTTGAGGTGACCCTGAAGTTAGAATTCACAGTTCTGAGTTTACTACCTAATTTTATTTGAAAGCATATTCGTCTTTCACTCATTTTAACTACATTTTTCTTTTCTTCTTTTCTTCCCCACTTTTAATAGTTGCTGTCTTACCGTTTTCTTGTGTGGTTTCTTTACGCTTTATAGACCATCCTTTAATATTTTTTACAAAGCTGGTTTTGTGATAATGTACTCCTTTAACTTTTGTTTGTCAGAAAAGTTTTTTTTTTTTTTTTTTAATTATTCCTACAGTTCTGAATGATAATCTTGCCGGATATAGTATCCTAGGTTGAAACTCCTTTCAGCACTTTGAATATATCCTGCCATTCCCTTCTGGCCTGTAGAATTTCATTGGAGAAGTCCACTGACATCTTATGGGGGGTTCCTCGGTATGTGACATGTTTTTCTCTGGCTGCTTTTGATAGTCTTTGTTATCTTGTATCTTTGACATTTTTTATGATGATGTGTCTAGGTGTATTTCTGTTTGTGTTTCTTTTATCAGGAACTCTTTGAGCTTCCGGATCTGGAGGCTTCATTCTTCAAATTGGGGAAGTTAAGTTCTCATTTATTATTTCTTCAATATGGTTTCTGTCCCCTTTTCTCTTTCTTCCTTGGGATGCCTATGATGAGAATGTTATTCTTTTGTTTTTATCCCAGATGTCTCAAATGCTATCTTCAATTCTTTGAATTTTTTTTTTTAATCTCTTTGCAGGTTTGCTTGATTGAGTTCCTCTGTCCTCTCTTCCAGATCACTGATTCTATTGGAAGCTTCATCCATCCTATTGTTGAGCCCCTCTATTGAGTTCTTTAATTCAGCCATCATGTCACTTACCTGTTTGATGTCTTATTTTAATTCTTATCTTTGCTTCCTGACATTCTTGTTTACTGCCTCTACTGATTTTTGGATTCCCATGAGTATGTTAATCACTGTTACCCTAAATTCCTCTTCAGGTAATTTACATATGTCTGCTATATTTAGATTTTCCCCTGGGTTTTTGATCGGATTCATCATTTCACATGTATTTCTCTGTGCCTTTGCGCTTTCGGCATTTTGTTTATATTTCTGAGAGTTTGGTTTCCCTTGAATTGACTTGCCCCGTGTTGACAATTAGACTGCAGTTTTGCCTCTACCCACAAGTTGGCGCTGGTGGGTAGTGTTGAAATTTGGGACTGCCTTCTAACCGTAATCCAAGGGGTGGGGCACGCAGTGGGGGGGGTTTCCGGTGGCTGGGTATGCAGTGCCCGAGATTTCTGCTCACTGGACCCAAGGGTCTGGCATGAAATGGTTATGGGAGAGGCTTGATCTGACTAATTTCCGCTTATGAGGGCACCCAGAACAATTTCACTGCATGGGCTCCAGCTCAGCTCCCAGTGCGCGGGCTCCCCTTTCACGCCCTCCTCAGTCGGCTCTCCATTGCTCTGCCTGTCAGACCCACTGGGCCCTCTTCTTGCTGCCTCCGAAGCTGGTCCTGAAATCTCTAGCCTCTGCCCCACCACGCGCCGGGATACTCCTGAACTCTGCCCCAAATCCAAATCAGCGGCTTAGTTGAGAGCCATACCAGGTGCCCTCAGCCACCATTAATCGTCAGTGGATCCATCTCCAGGTGAAGTGCCAATTGTTTCTTGGTGTTTGACTTAGGAAAATAGGTAATTTATTTTTTTTATTTTTTTCGTTGTCTGTGGGGAGCGACCCAAAAGTGCATCCTATCGAGTCACCATCCACAAGTCCCCAACATATTCTTACATACACCTAAAAGCTTTACTTTTAGGAAGTCAGAATTGATAGCAACTACACTAAAATGTATTTATATTTCAGCAATTTACTAGTTATGCTTTTGTGAGCTTTTCTGACGTTGATGTCAGCAAGGCTGACAGAGTTGTCCTTTTAATTATGAAGAACACATTTCTTATAAAAAATTCAATTATGTATTAGAACACATCTACCCAAATTGAAATATGTAGTTGGTTCCGAAATTAAAAATATAAAACATGAAAAGAAAATCTGTATACCAATAAAATTACCTGTAATGTATTCAGTAGGAATAAAGAGGCATTTATTTGAGGTAGAAAATCAAGGAGAAGTAATTATGTGATATTTTTTGTTTTGTTTCTCTGGATTATTTTTCTCCATTGTGAAAATAAATTGATTTTTTTGTTCATTAACATGCTTAATTGGAACACACGGATTTCTGGGCTAACAGATAACTCAAACCTCAAGGTTTTCATTGAATTGAAATGATTCGTGCTTTTTCAGGTAATCTAAAGTCCACAAACACTTTTGGATATCATTTCCAATGTACACTTTCGCCTGTGGGAGATGAACCTCTTTAATCACTTTGCCAAATGAGCCCTTGTTAGTCATTTTGTTACCAAATATGTCACAACTTGTGGTGTGAGGAAAGGTCTCCAGATCATGGGAGATCTTCTTGAAGCACACAGGGCCCTGGGAATCCCTTTGTTCCTCTCCAGGGCTGGCAGAGCTCTGGTTCAGTGACTGCTGGTGGCTAAAGAATTTGCTGTTGTATTCTGTGCTTCCGATAGTCTCACAGAAACTTCTCTGTTAAGTGGATGGGTCTTGGTGGTGGGTATGCAAAAATGGTACAGCTATTTCGGAGCTCACTATTGATTCTATGCAGACATTTCTGAAGTCCTTGGATAATGTAGGCACCAATTCTTCCTCTGTCTTCACTGCTTTTTGTTCTTGCTCTGTATCCTCAGGCATACAGGTTGCTCAAGCAGAATCAATGAGTGAATTCATCTAACCTGATCTTGATGTCAATGAATGACTTGCAGTTTCCTAGATACCCAATCGAAGGTTTTATGCAAAATATACATTTCTTTTCACAGAGCAGAAAGCTAGACCAAATGTTAAAAGAGTATTATCAGGGGAAACTTAGCTAAATTAAAATTTAGATTACCTGATAGGTTTTTATTAATTAAGTTTTTATAATTTAGAACAAAAAAAATGAAGAGAAGACACAGAGTTCCCATCTGTCTCCCTTCCCTATGGACAGTCTTATTTTTTTCTGGTGATGTCTTACATTATTATGGTGCATTAATAATAATGAGTATTGATGCATTATTGTTAAAGTTCATATTTTACATTAAGTTTCACTCTTTGTAGTAGAGTTTTATGGCAATGATAAATGCATAATATAATGAATCCACCATTGCAGCATCATACAGAATATTTCACTGTCCTCAACTCCTCATAGCCTTCACCTGTTCATTTCCATTCTTTCTGAATTTTTGGCAATCTATGACATTTTTACTACATACACGTGATGCTTTTTCCCTAATGTTTTATAGTTAAAAATATACAGTATGTAGTTTTTCAGACTAACTTCTGTTACTTTATAAAATGTATTCAAGTTTCTTCCATGTTTTTGATTTGAGGGTTCATTTCTTTTTCGCACTAAATAGTATGCCCTTTTGTGGATGCAACACATTGTTGTTTATCCGCCGACCTACAGAAAGACATCTGGGTTGTTTCCAGATTTCAGTCAACTATGAATCAAGCTATTATACATACCTGTGTGTAGGTTTTTGTGTGGATGTAAGTTTTCAGGTCAATTGGGTAAATATATTGGAGCATGACTGCTTTATCTTCTGGTAAGACTATTCTGGTAAGAAATGGTCGAACTACCTTCTAAAGTAACTGTACAATTTTGCATTCCCACCAACAATGAATGAGAATTCCTGCTGCTGAATCCTTATCAGCATTTGGTATTGCCACTTTTTAAATGTTTCACAGTAATTCTAATAGATATAGAGTAGTGTCCATTGTTACTTTAATTTTGCAATTCCTTAATGACATTTGATGTTGACTGTCTTTTTATATGCTTATGTGTGATGTGTGTTATTTGTCTATCTTTTTAAAGGGACTATTCCAGATCTTTTGTTTATTGTTTGCTCTGTTATTGAGTTTTATGAGTACTTTGCATATTTTAAATACAAATCCTTTCATTTATAAATATTTTCTGCCAGCTGCTTTTGCAAAAGCTGGAGTGTTCTTTTTCCTTAAAAATCTCAAAAATCTTTCATGTTAAAGGGGTAAAGCTGATTATACTCTTGAATTGCAAAGAGAAACTTGATATTCACTGTTTAAATGCCAAAAACCATTTCTCTGAATGATCTTCTAAACAAATAGTTGTATAGTGAAAATCCTTATTACTACTGTAATGTGTTGCTTGCCACTCAATCAGTGGCATGTCATATGGGGGATGATTTCTTACTTTGTTTAGGAAGATGCACACTCCATTGTGGCTGAGTGTTCAGGTTAGATCAGATATTTCTGTCCAAGATGCAGAGCTTTCAAGTCCAATGATAAGTTCTGTTACCTTGGATCTGTTAGTAAGGATGCCTTCTCTTGTTAATCAAGGAACACTTTATCTATGTAGACTGTTCTTGCTGAGAAAAACTAAATGACATATTTTTAAAATTTTTATTAAAATATTAAAAAATTGAAATAACTGATTTATAACATAAGTTTATAGCATAAATTTACAGCACAAGTTTACACATTAGGTGTAAAACTAGGTCTAGTTTTCATCCATCATCATTCACTCCATCCCAATACCTCTTCCACCCACCTGCCATCATCCCTTTTCCCCCACTAACCACCATTTTGTTTTCAAATCTAAGTATTTCCTTTTGTTTTGTTTTGTATGTATACATATTTTATTTCTTTATCTTTCACATGAGAGAAATAAGATGGTATTTGTCTTTCTCCATTTGATCCATTTGACTTAGCATCATCCATTAAAGTCCATCCATGTTGTAGCAAATGGCAAGACTTCATTTTTTATAGCTGAGTAGTATTCCATTGAGCATACATTTATGTGTTGCTTAATAACGTTTCCATCAATGATAAACTTCATTTAGGAAGGTAGTCACAATAGGCTATACCATATAACCTAGGTTTATAGTAGTTTATACTATAGAGGTTTGTATAATTAAGATATATGATGTTTGTACAATGATGAAATTGAAATTGCCTAATGATGTATTTCTCAGATATATCACCATCATTTGCTGACTCATCTTTTATCTATTCATCCATCAATATATTCTTAGTTTGTTTCCATATCTTGGCTATTGTGAATAGTGTGCTGTAATGAACATAGGGGTACATATATCTTTTTGAATTACTGTTTTTCATGTTCTTTGGATAAATAGCTAACAGTGAACTTACTGGAAAATGTGGTAGTTCTATTTTCAATTTTTTTAGGAATCACCATACTGTTTTCCACCATAGCTATACTAATTTACATTCCCACCAACAGTGTATGAGAGTTCCTTTTTTTAAGATTTTTATTTTAGTTAGAAAAACTTGTGTTTGTTTTTTGACTGATGAAAAAGAGGTTAGTTCATTTTCTAAGTCTAGAGCATTTTCTAAGTCTAGAGCAGTCATTATTTCTCATTTTCCTTAGTCTTATCATAAACCTGTTCAGGAGATGATTAATTTTGAAATTTGGCTAATATCCAAATGAAATCTGATGTTAGCTTTCTAGAGTGGTGGGAAAACATGACATTTCATGATATTGATCATTTTCAAATAGAAAGTTACATTTCAGGAGGAAATAAATTTGCAAAAAGAATATGAGAAAGGCAAGAAAGCATTTTCCTGGAAGGGTAAGGAAAAATACTTAAAATATGCTTGAAATCATGGATTTTATTAAATGAAGCAATACATCTTAATGTGTACAAGTTGATTATTTATAAAAATATTTCAATTAGAGTTCTCATTTTTAAATGTTGATTATTAAAGTCAAAGCAACCTGTTCTATTACATATCAGTGATCTTTTTATGGGAAGAAATGTAATTCAATATTTTTCTATTCATCAGGTGTTAGAACAGTTAATTGCTATAGTAAATAATTGCAAAGTATTAATCACTTAACAAGGTAAACATTTACTTTTTGTTTATGTCATGATACATTGTGGTCTAGAAGAAGGGTATGTGTGTGGGTCTGCTTCACATGGTCATTACAACTATGCCTCATTCATGTAAAAGGTCTTCCACCCTTTAGCATGTGGAATCCTTTTCTGGATTCTTTGCATCTGACCTGCAAAGAAAAACAAGAGGTGGGAGGTTTTTATAGATCATTCTTGAAACCAGCAATCATTCTGGCCCATGCTACATTGGTCAGTCATATAACCCTAACAGTCTGTGAGGGAGGCTGCTGAATGTAGTCTCTTTGTATGCTCAGAAGGAAAGTAGGCCTGACCCTCACCAGGATTTGACAAAGTAAAGTACTCTCTGCTGCTTATGACTACCCCCAAAAATAGTGTTTCAAGAAAAATATTTGTGATAACTAAAACCTTCAAAATAGGATGAAATATGGAATTACATTGATTATGTAGCCTCCTTCTATATTTTTAGGAAGAACTGACTTCAAAGACTTGTTCTTGTGTTTTTGAAAATCAAAATCCAAACTTAATTTTTCCTTTGAAAATGCATGTTCCCCTGAAAAGTTCATCCATGAGCAAATGGGGAGAATAACATTGTTTCTATTTCAATAAAGTGATGAATAATGGGAGAAATTTATTTCATTTTTAACAAATGTTTAGACAATGTTTTATTATTTTTTATGTTAATATTATTTTAATTTTCTATTCTGCAATAGAAACTCAGTCGCTTAAAAGACTAACAATTATTTTGCTGTAGTTCAGAAATATTTGAATGACTCAGCTGAGTAACTCTGGATTGTAACCTATGTGAAGCAATCAGATGATGGTTGGATATGTAATATCAGAGTACTGAAGTAGGTACGGGGAGAAAGAGAGAGACCATTCATAAAGATTCATAAATAACATTTCTTCATTTGGTCTCTTTGAATGGTCTAGTTTGAGCTTCTTATCCAAATGGTGGTCTCAGCGTAGGGAGACTGTTTACAAAGATACTGAAGTCCTCAAGATATATATATATATATATATATATATATATATATATATATATAAATATATATATATAAATATATATATATAATTTATTTATTTATTTTTCCCCCTGCCTTGAAGTCTCCTTGACTAGAATACTAGGTTCATTTGTATAAGTTTTCTATTTTCTATGTTGCTTCAAGTGACAACGTAACCAAATTTTCCACCTCAGTGCAGCAAGGCTCCCTTTCCTTCAGCTTCTAATAATATAATCCCTTATTTCCTTTAAGTTCTCACTGACATTCTTTTCAAGAACAGAGACTCAACCTAGCACTTGGAGGACTGGACAAAGAAGAGGTGGTATTTTTACTTAATGGAACTCTACTCAGCTATTAAAAAAGATAAAATTTTATTTTTTTTTGCAGTAATCTGGATGAAAATTGAGTTGATATTGCTAAATGAAGTAAATGAGAAAGACAAAGAGGGACACTGAATGGTTTTACTCATGTGGACTATAGAATAACAAAACGAACTAACAGAACACAGCATTAAGTACTCTTAGACTTTAAAATCACAACTGTGGTGACAGGTGGAGGCGTGAGGCCGTGTGGAGGGGAGGAAGAACCTGGGGCTGAAAGAGTGAGCATGACAGTCGTGATAGGCACTACAGCTCTGGTGGTGGATGTGGTGTGATATACAGTCATCCTTCACCTATCGCGGGAGTTACCTTCCAGAGACCCCCGCGACAGGCGGGCATTATCATTTATTTTATTATTTATATATATTTTAAGGCTTTATGAACCCTTCCTACTCTGTTATAAATCCTTCCCACACTCTTATTGACCTTTCCCACACTCTTATAAACACTTTCTACACTCTTAAACCTATGTAATTTTAACAACATATAAAATTCTGTGTGGGTACTCACTACCTATACTGCAAAATCCCGCGGTATAGTAAAAATTCCGCGATACAGAATTAGAATATTTTTTAAAAAATCCTGCGATATAGTGAAGCCCTGATAAGTGAACCTCGATATAGCGAGGGATAACTATATACATTAATTGAAGTAAATCTATTCTCTTGAAACTTAAATAGAACCTTAAACTAAGAGAATGGTCATTTAAAATGAAAGAACTTTTTGGACTCTAATAATACTTTCCTTGAGCCCTTTATGCTTTCACTTACAGCCTCTTTTCGACTCTTCCATCGTCCATCCACTTCCCAGACCCAAATCCAATGGCACTGGGTCCAGGTTTCTGTAACAATAGTAGCCTCCTACTCCAGGTACTATCTGTTTCATTTATATATTTCTGATGAATAAATCACCACAAAAGTTACTGAGTTAAAGTGATCTTGCTGTCTCACAGTTTGTGTGGATCAGCAATTTGGGGAGGACTCAGATGGCCAGTCCTGGCTTGGAATCTCATGCAGTTGCAGTGAAGTTCTGCTGGAACCTGAACCACCTGTCAGCAACCTCGTGAGTACTTGTGAAGATTAAGATGTGCTCATGGGTCCCTAGCACTGTGTTTTCATACCACTAGGGTTTGAAATCTATTTGTTCTTATTTTTATGTCCTCCATGAAATCTGTTTTGCATCTAATGGATACACATTACTTCTCATATTTTGTATCTGATGAATTCTCTTAAATGTGGATTTAACATATAAAATAAGATGATAATGGATTTTTAGGAAATATTTAGTCTTTATTTCACTGTGAATTTCAAAGAATATTTTGGATTGAACTGATTGATCGGGACTAAGAAAAATAGCTGTTTAACGATGACACTGGCGGTCACAGGGAAAGTAGAGTAGAACCTCTGTTCTCATTATTTTTAGTTCTGCCTGCATTCAGCCCACCAGTGGGTTTCATCTGAAAAGAAAATAGAACTTTCGGTGCATTTCTAAGATTGACCCCTCCTATGTCTGGGTGGATTGTTTTTCCTTATCTTAGAGGATTGCCATTATTTTGACTACCAAGAGAGCACTGCCATATCCATTGCAAATTTTAAGGATCATCGGGAAAAATTAAAGATTTGGAAAGTTGAGGCAAGATATCCCCAGAATGGTGGTTAATTCTGCTTAGTTCTTAATCCTTGTGCCTTCTGCTAATTGGATTTTGAGAGGGTAATGGAGAGAGAAGGACAAAGATACAAGATTTGTAACTGAAAAACAAACCAATGAACTCCAACTAGTATTTACTTTTGGCATTTGTTTGAAGAAAGAGAAGGAGCAAAATCTTTCTTAAAAATGCCACTCAATTCAAAACTTGACATTTGAATAGCCTATGGATTGCTATTATTGGGGATCAGCCCAAATTGACACCTTTAAAACATTCTGGGGTCATGAAACTTCCAAAAACATTTGTTAAAGCCATTCTCTTGACACCTAATAGAATCATTACAGAAAGAATATTTGTTCAAGACAGCGTCTTTTATTTTTTTTTTCGGTTGGGATTATGTTACTTACATAGAGATCTCCACCCCCAGTCAATTGAAATCAAGCCTCTAATTTAAAAGGAGCCGCCAGGGAGGAAGTTTTCTTCGGGCTGGATTTGCAGCTTGTGTTTTAATGTCGTGCTGCTTTGGGAAGGCATAGGAGAAAGTCATAGATGCAATTCTGGTGAATGGTTTCTGGCCACTAAAGAATAAATAGACTTCCAGAAAGGGAGTTTTGGAAAAGCCCCAGTGTTCATCATATTAGTTTCTGTTTAGAATACCACCATGCCCATGCCATCCTTTGGGAATTCGGCTGCCCTCTTAATTTTATTTATGTCGAATAGCCACTTCTATAGGGAGTGAAATGAGTTGAACAAGTATGTGCCATTTGGGGAATAAAATCAGTTTTGGATCTGAATGTCAAAGTAGTGAATGAGAACTAGCATTTCATTAAGGTTTTTTTAGTTCACTTTTGAAAAAATGCTATCCTGAAAAGTAATTGACAATATCTGAATAAGTGGAACAGTTGATGAAAAGTAAATTTAGTTACTACAATTTATAGATGGATACAGGAGAAATTATTCTTTGCTTTTAACAAATGTTAAGAATCTATTTATTTCTACTGTTAGCATTTGATATTTGCATCACTTAGTAAGGTTGAAAAAACTTTGTGAGATATAAGTCTTCATTTGTGGAACTATTAACTCTAGTTGATATATTAGGAGTGCTAAAATTCCTAGAATTTAGAATTTGCATTTGGTGTCAAAATATCTTTTTAAAAATAATGCTCCATGTGAAATTTGATATTAAATTAACAGGGTTGTAAGGCAATTTATTTATTTTTATGCTGGAAAGATTTTCCTTATTGATGGCTTACTTTCCTGGTGCTAAAGTAAGGTAGATTTGTGTCTTTAAAAAGAGAGTCATCTGTTTTAGTCGTGTTTGCATTTTCAAGCTATTAATTCAAGGCATCAAGTTCAGAAAAATTTTAAGAATATATCGGGTACCTTTAAATAAGTCTCAAGAATCATGGAAAGTTCTAGACCTTTGAATTCTCAAATCTGGAGGATGAGTACCTATAAATATCATAGATCTGAGGGTGGGACTGCCATTTCTTGTATTGGTCTTCTCAGGGTGGACGATAGAGTAAAAAAATGAGAAAAGGATCTCTATTAGGGGGAGAATTTTTGAAAACTTATTAAAAAAAAAAGTCAGTAATGCTGCTTATGGTGATCTGAGCCCAGTATGGATTGTGGGAAAGCCTGGACTTTGGTCTTAGGTCTCATTCTTAATTGCACCAAGGTGTTTCATTTTTATGACTTAAATCATGTTCAGTCGTGTATAATTTCTTACTTTTTACACATCTCTTGGCAAGAACATAGTTTATTTTAAGAATTACTGTGTTGTAGGTGCAAGCTTAGTAGTTTTATAGGCTTCCTTTTTGGGGTGTAATCTATGAGGAAGGTGTAAATTTTTGGCCTTTTTGATCCTCTAAGCTTCTCCATGAATCAATGGCAAGTTGTAATGAGAACTGCTATCCATAAATGAACAATTTTCTCTTCCATATGAATGTCAGAATGTTTAGTCGAGTGATGCTGACTTTCAGTGCAGAGCAGTGTGCAAACTTCGTTACTCTGTCTTACACAGACTGCTTCAGAATCATAGTCTGTGTGAGGACTGTGCTAATGCATGTTTTTAAGTTTTAGGCTAAGATTAAAAAAACACAAAGTCATGTGAGAACCTCTTAGTGACAGTCAAGGCTGTTCTTTAAAAGTGATGGAAAAGGTTAACTTTTCAAATTTTTAAATAGTCGAGAGTTTCTACCCAGGCCCCTCATGTTGTGTCACCAGAAAATACTGCACAGAGAACTCAGTATTCCAGTGTGATATTTTCCACTGTCTGGTTGGCATTCATTTTGGAGCCCATAGGCAATAACCCTGTCAGTGATAATGCTAATTTTTCTTACTACTTCGATGGTGAGCAGGGAATGGGAAGTAACTTCCGAGGTGGAATAAAGGAGCTTGTGTGTATAACTATAGTTCTAAACAATAGCTAATGAATTTTTAATATAAAGGCATATTCCTGTTGTACTGAACAATTAAATCTTGGTAATGTTGAGGGAATGGTCTTCTGATAGTTCTTACTCATGCTCAGAAGATAACAATTGTTTTCTCAATTGTTGGGTATTATAAGAGAGAAATGCTTGCTCTCCTTCTATGACTGGGGCAGAGAACTGGGCTGGGTGAAGTTAGGGACTAACTTTAAACTCATGGTCACTCTTGACTTTCCAAACTACTCTGTCTCCACTACTCCCATCTCTAGACCATCTGTCTCAGGAAGATTCTTGTGACAGGATTCCCTCTTATCCTCAAAGCAGAACTTTCATTTTGAATATTTTTTAGGTTTCCTCAGAAATACAGTTCTTTCTAATGTAGATTATCTAGTGTCAGAAAGTAAGAAATACTATGCTTTCCACAGAGGCACATGTATTCTGTCAATCAAACCCAAATAACCACCTCAATAACCCATAATTATCACTGACTGTATAGTTCACACCTAACATGTAATCATCACAGACAGTGGTTTCATAATTAGCCCCTGACTAACCTGGGCGAGAAGTAAAACGATGGAGAGGGGTGTTGTAGAGACCAGTTGCCAATGCTACAGGCAAGTCGATCCACCCTTCCTTGGTCTAAGAGGAAGATTATTACTCCTCCTATCAACCACTAATAAAACATGTGTCTGCAAGTGTTCAAGGTGATCATGACTATTTCAGTGCCTAAAGAAGAGTCATCCCTGGTTATTCTTTGGGAAGAAAGCATTCCCACAGTGCAAAGTGAAGGTGGCAAATAATAGGATGTGTGGCCAATTTGGAAGTGAGAATAAAAGAAGCCAAGTTAGAGTGACAAGTTAATTTTAAATGTGTAGACATCCTCTTGGACAAGGGAGACTACAAGTTTTCTCCAGAATCTCCCATAGTTCAGGGTTGCTTCTAATGGTAGGTATACTCAGGTTGGAATTATTTTGCTCCAGTGACCATCAGCATAGAGCATAGGACTGACAAGGAAGCTTTGCACAAAGGCTGTGGAGGTGGGTGGCTAGTCATACCCCATAATGTGTTCCAACCTCTGACACAATTTCTCAGGGCTTCTTGTAACTAGGGACAGATTTCTACAGAATAAGAATACAGTTATTTTTTTTCCCCCAGGAACTTCTATCTATTTTAACACTCCTGGACTACTTCCTCCAACACAAACACCTTTCTTTACCTTTCCTTCTCTTCCTCTTACTAATCTGTCTTCCCATCCAATGCATATGTCTTTTTACTTAGCTACTAACTAGGCCTGAGCTAGGCAGTGGGAACACAAAGATGACAGGACAAAACTTCTGCCCTCAGGTTGTTGATGTGGGAGACCCCACATGTAAGCAAGTAATGTTAACACGCAATAGAAAAAGCTATAAGGGAGACTGTGCTGTGAAGGCAAAGAAGGGGTGATCATTTTCTTGGGGTAGTTACACAGCTGAGGCTAACTATGCTGGAGATTTTGTGTGAGATGAGTCATAAAGGAAGAGTAGAAGTATGACAGGCCGAGAAAGAGGACAACTAAGGTTCAGGCAGGGTACATGTTTAGACTATTGAAATGATAACTCTAGCAGTAGTTTTGAGGGCATCTTGGGGGATTCTAAGACAAGGAGACTATGAAGAGGATGACGCAGCTTCTGGTAGGTAAAAGTGAGGGCCTGAAATAAGGTAATAGTTCTATGTGTGTATGAGAGGGGGGATCAAAGAGTTTTCTCACAGGTAGAAGTGACAGATGGTGGTGATGAATGTGACTTGAGATTCTATGGCTTTTAACTTATATGCTTGGGTGGACATTATAATTGTTAATTGATTCAACAAATATTTGTTTACACTTGACATGTATAATCCATAAAGATAATCAAGATATTTTCTCCTCAGACCAGAGTTCTTAATTTTAACTAGGTGTAAGAATCTTCTGGGGGAGAGTAAAAAAATTTCCCAATTCTCAGGTAGGCTACATCTACCAATTAAGGCAGATTCTCAAGGGAGAGGTTATGTGTGTGGGGAGTAGGATGCAGGATGATAGTTGCATAAATTGCAACTATGTATGATTCTGAAATATAGCCTGGGCTGACAACTGCTGCTCCCAGGGATGGCAAACCAGTCATCGCAATATTGCACAACAATGTGATATAAGCTCCAGCAGAAACGGGGACATTGTGCCCTGGCAACAGAGAGAAGGGCCATCTAGCTCTGCTCTCCAGGTCAGAGCAGCCTTTCCCAAGAGGTGCTGCTTTTAGCTAAGACTGGAAGAATGGGAGGATTTACTCCAGGGAACAGCTATTGCAAAGAAGTGAAGTAACAGAGATTAGTTGAGGAGGGACAGAGTGAGGGAAGAGGAGGGAAACAAAAAGTTCCACTTTTGAAGGCTGTTGTGCCCATAGGACACATCAGTTAGAAATGTCAACATCAGTTAGATACATGAATCTGGAGCCCAGGAGAAGTGAGGTCTGATGATCAGATACAGTCTTAGGAGTCTCGGATTGAGAGCGAAGTGCTGGGAATGTGTGAAGTCATGCAGGAACACTGTGGAGACACAGCCTTACTGAGCACTGACACTTACCCATCTGCTGTCCTTGGAAGAAATGTCGTGCTAAGGAGAAGAAGCAGGGAGGAAGTTACATTCGTGTTTGATATGTTTGATGATGATATCCCTTCTATAGACTTGTTCACCTTCCTGTGATTAATCTTGATAAGGTCATTGTCACATGTGAGCAGTTGCATAATTTGCAAGTTCTCAGTATCCTTATTAATGGAGAAGTTGCCAGCAAAGACCATCATTTATTATTACTATTACTACCATTATAAAGAGAACATCATTTGTTCAGACAAAGTCTTACCATTTACAAGACACTGGGAGTGTATACCTTCCTTGCCCTTAGGGACTCATAAATGTCAAACCATAAGATATAAACATGCTCTTTAACTACCAATTAAGAATGTTGAAGTCACTCAAAGTGGAAAGTATTTCTTTTCTTAAAGCTTTGTCCTCCTTTTCTGTTTTCCTTTCCATAGGTAAGGAGCTTTTAGTAACTGTTCATGGAAATGATTTTTTAAAGTAAATAGAGGAGAAGAAGAATTAAATTAAGGAGAATCATTTATGAATTAGGAGGTGCTCTTTTGATTAATTTAACAGACATTTGTTAAACATCAACTATTTCATCCCTAGAGTATAAATTCCTTGGTGTGGGGAAGCAATTTATACTCACTATTGGATCACTAGCCCTGTGTCTGGTATGTAGTTTATATTCAGTAAATGTTAGTTAAATAAGTGACTCAAAACACAAGCTGGTCTGGTCTCTACTTTGATAAGTGAAGGAGAGAAAAATCCAACATTTTACAGTCTGAGCTTGGGGGATAAGAAGTCCCAAAATGTTTACAATTAGGATATAATGCATTCCTGGGGATTGATACAAGCTCATGGGTTTCTGATAAGGGAAACTGTAAGTTAGAGTGGTGGTCTTAGGGACAAAGATCAAGAAATATGTGATGGAGGAGGAAACATTTAAGATGGCTCCTAAAGGATGAATGAGACTTAGACCAGTAGGAATGGATCAGAAGAAAGTACCCTGAATGAAGACAAACTGTAGTGCATTCATAGAAGAGTAGATGTGAAACTTGTCTGCTTTTCCTCAATGGGCCATGCTCTTTCATCATGTGAGCAGGCAGCAACCCTGAGCTCTTCCCAGTCCTTCATAAGTAGTCACCTCCCATAGAGATGAGCCGTCCAACTCCAAATCAGGAAAAGAAAGGAGGGAACCTGCACAATAAACCCTTCATCCTTCCCTCCAAAGCAGACTTCCCCTCTCTGTCCGTCCCAGGGAATTTTGGGGAAGACAGTGCTGGACATGGATCTAGGTGAGGAGTGGGGTGGAGGGATGACATATGTTATCACTATACTTTAATGTTGTGAGTTGCTGGTGTATAGAGATTGTCTCACTAAGCATCCCCTCTTCCCCCAGAGTCTAACACATAGAAGAGCTTCAATAAATGGTTGTTGAGTGACTGTGTATGAATGAAGTTCAGTAAACTGCATTTTGTTGTGGATTCCACTTACAATGGAATGAGGGTAATGAAAGCTTCTATTAGACCTAGCAGGATTTATTGCTGAGAAGCAAAGATGCTGAACAATTTGACCAGAGCACTTTGTAATGCTTATATAGCATAAAAAATTGTTACATATGCATCTTTGAGTGTGAGCCAAACAGGATTCTGTGTTCAGTATTCACGTTCGTTTTTAAAAATCCTATCAGGAGATGATCAGTTTACCTCATTCTCTGACCTAAAGACTTGAATTACAAATTTTTTACAATTTGCCCAGCATCGCTTCAAAGCAGATATTACATAAAAAACCAAAATTTCTGCTGGTATACATGAGGACTTTAAAATTTTCAGTGTTTTATCAATGAGCAGTTATAACTTACTTATTATCATTAAGTATGATGCTACTAGTTGTTTTTATTGATAGTATTTTAATTCTTTTTGACTTCTTATAGCTCAGGCATTTAGGGAGCATGAGCATTTTCATTAGTTATGTTAATCTCATTCATCCCGAGTCCACTCATTTGTAAGCTAAAAGGTATAAAAATCTGTTAAGCTTATTGCTACCCTATGTACAGCCAGACGTATGCTGCTAACTAGTATAACAGACAAACTGATTTTGGGGTGTAACTTCATGCTCTGAATACTAATAATAGAGTCAGTAACAAATGATTCTTTATCAGAGCAGCTCCAGGCTATTTCAGCTCCAGGGTTGTCTTCCACACTGGGGCACAGAGCGCCTTTCAGGCTTGTGTGGATGATGAGGATGGAGGGATTTGGGGGAGGGCCTGCTGCATGGTCTTTAGTCTTGAGCTCCCAAGATTTTCACCCCATGTCCCTGGATGTCGATAAATTTATTACCTTCAGCAGGAGCTGGAGGTGTGGGAGCCTTTCTTTCAGGGTAGCGCTGGCACCGTAGTCACATTTGGCCAAAATAACAGAATCCCTGTGATGTCAAGGCAGCCAAGACTGTCTCCTCCCTCCCATTTAAGGGCATTGGTGAATAAGATTTGTCCTTCGACTTGGCAAGATTGCTAACTTCTACTCTGATACAGAACTTGTTAATATTTTATCTTTAATTTGTGCACTGAAATTGCATTTCTTGTCAGATTGACACTCCACCATGGCAAGTTAATAGCCCTTGTTAAAAATGAATGCATCAAATGAATGATCTATCCCCTTCATGAAGAGAAGATGCATTCACAATTTCAGTTGAATTATTCCTCCATTCTTTCGTGTTGTCTCTTGGGGCCTTTGAACTTTTCTTTGCAAAATTATCCTAGAACCAAAGGTAGCAACTCACATACAGGTAGAAGAAGGTCCACGTCTTAGGAAAAGCAATGAGAACAGACTAGAATCCTGCATCCAGGATGAGACCCGTGAGGATCTGTCAAGATGAGCTGCTTTATGGCACAAGGCAGTCTTTAGAACTTGTGTTTCTGTTAATGCTATTCTAGGATACAGATTTATTTGCAAATGTTTTTATTGGCTTCTCCCAAGAGCCATCTGAGAAACTTAAAATGTACCAACATTTCTGTGCTTATGAAACAAGTGTCAGAATATTTATCAGTTTATTTTCTTGGTGTTATTTCTATTCCCTTGCCTGGCTCCTTTCTCCTCTTCATTGAAAAATGGAATTTGAGATCTCATAATCAAGCATTTCCTATTAAATATAAAAGGATTGCTAAAAACAGCTTTAAAATGTCTCCCAAATATAACTAAAATTATTTAAGTAATATGGATGACAAATACATTCTTGTAATTCTTCATTGTAAAGGATGCAGTGCATCTTTCTCAGAAGAAAGATTTTGGATCTAATGTTATATGGATGAGGCCATTGAGATTTGTGGAGATCAACTCGTTCACTTAAGATAATTAGTAATGGAACTCTGTGTGTGTGTGTGTGTGTGTGTGTGTGTGTGTGTGTGTGTGTGTGTGCTTTATGAAACTCCAGATGGAAAAGAATACATCAGCCTTCTCAGTTTCTACCTATGAACTTTCTCCTCTCTTATAATCTATAATAACTTCTGGCTCTCTGTCTTTCTACCATAAGCTCATAGGGATTTCCCTGCCCTTACCTTTAAATCTTAGTCCTCAGGGAACACTTCAGTACCATTTAGCAGTCAGTACATTGAAGATGCTGTTCTGTTCCTTTCTTTAATTAGAGACACACAGTCCATGGGACATATCAGGGATGTCTAGTTTTCAAAATTATAATCTCCCTCTTAAATCAAGGGAGCTGTGGTACATTTTACAAAACCTTTCAAAATTGGTTAAATTGGTGACATTAAGATCACCAGCTCTATTCAATGCTATCTTGAACTCTTTCCCCATTTCTATAAAAAGAAAAATCTTCCACCTACTTCTGTTTGTCATTTATGACAATAGCAGATTCTATTTGAGAACTGTGACTTTCTGCTTTTAGGTTTAAGACTAATGAGCCCTTCCCAAAATTTTGCATCCTGAGTCTCCTGGGTTTATTGTTATATATTTTTTTTCCCTTCTGGAGAGTATTTCAGCAGTGCTCTGGGTTTGTGACCCTGTGTGTGTGTGAGAGAGAGAGAGAGAGAGAGAGAGAGAGAGAGAGAGAGAGAGAGAGAGAGAGAGAGAGAGAGAGAGAGAGAGAGAGAGAGAGAGAGAGAGAGAGAGAGAGAGAGAGAGAGAGCTGGTTACAAAGGTCATTTAAATCACAGCAAAAGGTCATCTTTTTAATATTTGCATCATTTCATTCCTCTTACCCACCGGCTATTCCAGGTCATTTCCACAGCTTGACCTCTTCAGTGTCAGTTGTTAAATAATTTGATAGGAGAAGGAAATGTAGCTGCCTTTCCTATTGATCATAACTACCAACTAAGTGGCCATTCCTGAAATCATGTATTTCTCCTCATCAGTTGCCTTTGGAACTCTTATTTTTATTATAAACAAGATAAAAGATAAATTATAGTTTACAACAGAACTTGAAGTGATGAATCAACAGCAGAGAGGATTGTAACTTCCCTCTGAACAGACAGGTATGTCCATAATCCTCAGGTTATTTCCCACTGACTAATACAAAAGCAATCTGAACATGTACAGTGGTTAATATTATTTTACTGTTAGCTATACCAAGTAGGGCATGATAATCCATTAGTGCTCATCTCCTGTCAGGTCCTGTTTCTCACTAAACCTTAATTTGGTCTCAGAGTCCCTCTCAACCCAAAGCAGGAACCAAAAGCAGGACATTAATGCCTGAGCTGAAACTCCCCTCTTCCCCTTCATCTCTGAATTTCTGTATTTTGAGGTTCTATTATTGAAATTGCTCACATATTTTGAAGTGTTTTAATTTTTTTTTTTTTTTTTCACTCTTGGCCCCCAAGTATGGAACCCTGGCCCATAGACTTTATATGGCCTCTACCTTGGCTGCCATAGCTGCCTATGACACTAATTTTATTTTAATTTTCTATATATTTTTTAATAGTATGAAGGGCTATTTGCACATCCTTGAAACTGGAAGCATCTGGTCCCGTGAATCAGTTTCCTTTTTTTACTGAAAAGTAGCTCTTTTTCTGGGGTTGCTTTCTATTGCCCAACAAATGAGAGCCATGGAAATAAAAATACAAAACAGGGAGAAAAGAATATCAACATAAAGAAGCAATAATAACAGATAAAAGCCTGAGAGAAGGCAATCAGGGAAGAGATGTCGTAATCTAATTTCTTAGACTCAGATTGGATCCATTAGTAAACATGCACTGGAATACCTATCAAACGAAGTATGTGGATGCAGAAGTAAATAGAAAGAGGTCTTGCTTTTGAGGAGCTCGCCGTCTGATTGGGAAGACAGATATGCAGAACAAAGCCCACAATTACCAGGCTCAGTGGTATGACTGAGGAAGTGAGACTATAGGGTTGAGTATCTGAGTTGGCTTGATGGCACTAAGTGAATCCACCCCTTCTCATGCTCCTTCACTTCCCTTGTTTCACAGCCCAAAGATTGGGTCTCGGTAACTTAGTGAGTTGTCACTTGACTTCTTGACTTGTATGAAGCCCCAGTGTTCCTGACAAGTTTGAGCAGCCAAGTGTGGTTGGTAGTAAAGTGTTCAGAAACACAGACGCTGACATCAGACAGTCCTAGCATTGAATCCCAACCTGTTGCTTCCTTCTATTCATACCTACTCACTTACTTGGGACAGTTAATAACCACTATGAGCCCTAATTTCATGGGCCTTTGTGACAATTCAAATAGATAATATCTCTAAAGTACCTTGGGCACATTAGATGGTAAGTAAATAAACATTTATTATTATTGATTTATTGTATTGTCATTAGTATCAAGTCAGTAATATATCCTGCTTAGAAATTTGTGTTTTATTTGTCTACCTTCATTGGAAGTTTGTTGTTTCAAGTCGTAAAGAAAAAGTTGCAATCAACTTGGAAAAACAGGCAAGGATGGAGGACTTTGGTGGTCACTGAGGAGACTTCTGGACTTTGTGTTAGGGTGGGGAGATAGAAAAGAAGAGACAAAGATCCTGACTGAAGGAAAAGAATGTCCAGACTGGAAACAAGTAGAGGGCTAGAGAAGAATGACCTGTGCCTGGGGTTAGGGGATGAAGGAAATTGACAGGGAGAAAAGTCTTGCTCCTAACTATTCTCCAGAGAGCCAGAGAAAACTATCTTAGAGTTTGGGAACAGTTTTGTTGATGTGTCGACAGCTAAGGTTAGAGTGGCATTTCCTTTTTAAAACCCAAGTGTGTAGAAAATGAGAGCTTACCAAATATTTCAGTTTCAGTTTAATGTCTTTTCTTAATTGTGTTTGTGTGCATATGTGTGTGCGCGTGTGTGTTATGTTTTTTTTTTTTTTTTTTTTTGGCTATGTGGAGTCAATTTTATTCTAAAAAAGGGAAATTTGACAGGAGAGAAGAGAAATGATGTAGCAGGGAGCACATAACCACAGTAATAGTTTTATGACTAAGCAGTAGACAGAATCCAGCACATGTGGTTTATGTGGAGTGCAAATGTGTCAGAGGGTGACAATCATGCAATTGGTGTCAGAATTTGGCACCATGTCCCACTTGTTGAGCAACTGGAGATTGGGCAGAAGTTCTAGAAAAAAAAAGAGTAGTCACTAAAAAGCATCAGAAATTTCAAAAATCACAAATAAGTGATGTGAGCAAGCATTATTCTGGGGTATTTTTCATTCAAACAAATTTAAGTGACAACAATACTAAATTACTAAAAAGGTAAATTATTAGGTGAAAATATAAAAACATTAGCCAACATTACATCATCTGTTTTAATACATAAACCTCTGATTTTGATATCCTCCATTTTACAGTTTCAGAGGTATCGGGCAGCTTGCAAAAAGTCCTCTGCTGGTCAGTGACTGAGCTTGGATTAGAGCCGGTCAGACCCATTCCAGAGAATGAGCCCTTAGTCATCCAGTCAAACAAACATCCACATGACAGATTAAGAGTTGATGGTTGAAATAAGATCAAAATATATCTTTTTTTTTTTTTTTTTAAAGAAAGGTACAGGCAAAGATCATATTTATTGTGTACTTCAAATATACTTTTCAAAGTGCCCCTTTTCACTGTAACATATAGAGAAAGGATTAACTTTATCTAGTTGTTTATATAATTTTATTGGTAGAATAAGAACAAAATTCTCTTGCGTTTCTCTGTTGCCAAAGTTCATTTGACAACTCAGGTCATAGTGACTTTTTTATGTGGCTGGGGATTAGATAATGCTCTTTCTTCTGGAAGACTTTATTAAAGGTGCTGCTATTTGTCATTTTTAGGAAAACTCATTGGATGGAAGGTTAAATGTCCTAGGAGCAAATATGCTTGCAAAATGTGGAGTAGTTTGCTTGTGAAGGGGCAGATTATGGTAACCCTCAGACTGTCACTTCTATAAAGTGTTAGCGAGAGTAGTGCATGCTTTAGGTTAGTTTTTTTATTTGTTGTTTGTTTTGTTTTGAAATCAGAAAGCTGTAAGATGGAGGCACATGAGTGTCCCAGGGCGTTCTTAAATGTATTGATTTTGAGAATGTCTGTCTCTTCAGTAAGTCTCGGAAGCATTGGTCAGTATGGTCAGTTGTGAAGAGTGATAGGAAGTTGACAGCACATGACACTTCAAGTCCCAACAGTCACAGAAGACTCGAGACCTGCAGCAGATGGGAGTGAGGCTGGATAAAAGGTGGCTATTGTCCTCTCCTTCTCAGGCTTTGTACATGCCCTGACTTATGTGACAGCAAGTAGTCTCTTCTCTGTCTTAGACTGGAGTCCAGGGCTGGAAGTCTGAAGAACTCTGCAAGAAGGACGCCCTTTGTGTCTTTAGAGAAAGCTGACCGAGGGTTGGGGTCTCTGGAGCAGTGACTACCTAGGCTGTTTTAGTGAAGTCACCTTCCTGCCTCATCTCCCCAAATTCACCATGAAAGATAAGCCACAAATATTATGGGTTACTTAAGATCCATAATATTTGCCCTTCTTCTATGATAGCTCATAACTTGTCAGTTGTGAAAAAAATCTTGAAGTAACTCCTTTCATTGTGCTGGTTACCTCCTAACCCCTAAATTTTATGTAGTCCATAATTGGGATATATGTGTATGCTTACATTTATAAATACATGTGAAACTAAATCTGGGACATTATTTAATCATCATAACTTTATAAAATAATAACATGAATATAGGGAATATATTTACATTGTATATATTGGTATATATAGTAACAGTAAAATAGCATGGTTATTTTATTGAAGAGGAAACTGATGCACAGAAATTGACTGATAGGCCTAAAATGTTGGTGCTAATGAAATGCACAGTGTGGGTAAGGATCGGGGTCTTTTTCCTACCCTATAGTTTCCACTCAATTGTAGTCACAACCGAATGTTCCAGGCAAGTTGAGTCAGGATTCCTTGGGATATTTAGGCACCTTGTGCAAGCCATCAAATAAAGTGAAATTGCCACAACGAAACCAGCAAAAAGCACACCCCGCATCCATGCTGTCCTATTTCACTGTGCTTGACTTCACGGGACTTGGTTAGGCTTTCATGACAGAACTTCCACGGCTGAAGAGTTCAGCCCACTGTTCACCAACAGCTGAGCTGATATGGCAGAAAGAGTGGGGAGTTGGCAGCCAGACTGACTTGGGTTTGAATCTGGCTCAGCATTTATGTGTCCTTTGCATGTTACTTTATTTGGTGCGTTTGATGTCCTAATCTGTGAAGTGAAGATCACAATAAATTTCCAAGTTGTGCACAGTGCTTGGTGCTGTGGGAGGGCATTAATTGGTGCCATTATCACTGTTCCCAAAGGCCCAAAAAGTGGGAGGTGGGATCTTGCAGAGCCATTGCCTAAGTGCCTCAATGATCAATTTTTAGATACCAGTATATCAGGAATCTGAGGGCTTAATCTATCCTGGTCTCTAGTTTTCTCTGCCTACTTTTCCACTTGGATCATTGGATTATTGGGGAGGTGAAATGGCTGTGAAGCTCTGAAGAGCTTTCCAGAATTCACTTGCTGCCTCAGGCCTCCCTTGTTGCCTCTAAAACTGTTATCCAAAATATGCACCTCCTCTCTGTGAACATTCAGGGTACCCATGGGCGTCCTAAGAGTGTTTGGGCATGGATTTAACTGCACTCAGATCAGCATCACTGCAGTAGAAATAGGGTTTCCAGTCACCCCATCACTTCTGGTACCTCGCCTGGTGCACTGTGGCTGGTAGACAGCAGAGGGCACCTCTCGCATGCACTAGAATGCAAACAGACCCCCTGAGAGCACAGAGCTGTGAGATTACCCATCCCCATTGATGGCCACACCAACTGCTGCTCCCTCCACTTCTCTTGCCTTAAACTTGCGTTGGTTTCACTCACATTTGTTCCTGGCTCCATCACCTCCCATGTTTGCTGGGGACAGCCCGTTGGTCTTTCACGACTTCTGAGCTAAGAGGGAGCTTTGGACTCGGAGGGGGTTTTTCCCCAGAAAGCCTGGGGCCTGCCTGCAATCACTCCTCCAGGCCTTTGTTGAAAGAAGCCTTCCAGTCCTGTGTAGAACTTTGTTTTATTAAATCTGATGAGTTCTATATTTCTGCCACATGTCACAGATCACCCACGTTGACTGAGCACTGCCAGAGCTGAGTTGCTGTTACCCTGAAAAGAAGCCAGATTTTTTAAGTGGGTGGGGGTAACTCCAGTTTGGTGCAATAAATTATATGGTTCTGCCTGATTTGCTTTGCTCTGGGCTTGGAGAACTCATGAAGGAGCGTGTCTTGCCTGCAGTGTTTGTGTGTGTGTGTGTGTGTGTGTGTGTGTGTGTGTGTGTGTGTGTGTGTGTGTATGAGGGTGAGGACAGGAGTGAGGGGGTGGGGGTGGGCTGAAGGAAAGATTCAGAATTTTCTCTAGCGATGGGTTGAAGAGTAGATTCCAACACAGTCCTTGATATTTCTATCTATTCTCTCCCCCAAATCAGTCTCTCTTTTTTCCCCATTTCTTTTGTTTTCAAACTTGGGGCTGGCTTTCTAAAATTCTAGGAAGAAATTTGGGCACTCAGATTATTCATAAAAGGTAACAGTAGCAGAATAGCTGGTACTCCTGCACACGTCTTTCCCACAGAAGAATACTAAACTGGGGACTTAGCATACTAAACAATATGCTCTTTAGATGTTCGGGTTGTTTTTTTTTTTTTTTTTGGTTATGAAGCCGTTGGGTTTTGAAAGAGGACACCGGAAGTGGGAGATCATACTGTTGGTTTATCCCCACATTCACTTGACTAGTATTCTGGGAGGACAAGCCTGGAACTATGTAGATGAGCAAATCAAGTTTAAAACTTACCTTTTTTTAAGTGGGGGATTAGAGTCATCTGAACCTTAGGAACAGGGGAATAATATATAAAACATATTATGGCAGAATCCGGAGAGAAATGAAGTTGAAAATCTGGGTGGCACAAATTCTTTCTTTCTCTGACACTTGCTTTGTTAATCTATAAAAATTGGAGTGAAGTCCACCTAGCAGGACTATTATGCAGTTAGGTGAGAATGTGTGGATGAATTCAATAAACATTTATTTTTAGCTTTCAACACAGTTCTAAAGGCAAATTCAGGCTATTTTCAGGAAAAAGATCCATTTGTCTTTTACAACTTCGAGGGGCAGGGTGGAGCAATCAGACCCAATTGTGTGACTTTCTTGGCCTCACAGCATGGTAGAAATGCCTTCAGATGTGGGAAGAATTTCTGTAGAGAAACTAGAAGTTGTTTTTGAAGATTCTCTGCACTTACAAATGTGCTCTCCATTTATTTTTTAAAAAAACCCATTAGCGTTAGGATTATTAATTCAGTCTTAATTAGGATTATTGTGTGTACAATTTCAGGTTTGGAATCTTACTAATGAAGTTGAAAAATATTTCAGTGAGATCCAAAAAACATCTGAAAAATTCCTACATGAAAAAAGCCACTTTTATTTTCCAAGTTCAGAGTATTCTAAGTATACATTTTATAAATATTTGCTTCAAAATCATGCTTTTGGAAAATCTTTGCTGACTAGAGTGGTGAAAACTTCTTTCTCATTGTAACATTTATTTGGACTGTTATCCATGTGGAGTTGTATTGAATTGAAGGTGGTTGAAGGATGGAAGGAAATCTTGGGCTTTCTTCTCTACTATTATATGACTTGTTGAAAGCTTGGACTCTAGTGAGAACTATTGCTATACAAATAAAAATGAGTCGACTTTCTTCACTGATCTTTGTTTTGTTTTAAAGGGTAAGCTCTCTGGGTGGCACTTACACAACTCAGGTTGAAAAATATTCTTAACATTTCTGCCTCTCATAGCTTCGTGGGGAAAAGCACTTAAGCAAATAAAAAAAGAAATGCTCGATTTCAGAAAAGTATGCTCTCCATTTATTTCCAAAACCAATGGATTTAAATGCACCCATTAACATTCCTTAATTAGGATTATTGTGCATATAATTCCAGGTATGCAGTCTTACAAATAAAGTTTAAAAATATTTGGCAATCAAAGGACTGAGCTAGGAGGACTTGTGTGTGGCCACATAGGGTTGCCCTGTTGGAGAAGCCTGCCTCTTGCTTACACCCATAGTCCTTCTCACTCTAGACTTTTCAACTGTGGTGCCAACCCCGCCGAATTCTTTACTCTCTCTAAACCCAGATAATAGCAAACACTGTTACCTCATCGTCCTCTGCCTGGATGATTCTTCTCCATCTAACACTTGATCTTCCCAGGATACATTATTATAGGAAATCAACCAACAAAAGTGTTGCTTTATCTGCTCAGCTTTATCTGCTGATTTGTTGATGATACCAATATTCACTTTTCCCATGGAATCTTTTCACAGTGATGTTTTCTCTTCTGTTCAACCTGTCAGAATATAAACCTTGTTTAAGGAACTTATTCATTTATACATTTTGAGTAATATTCTTAAACACATGAAATTTGCTAAATCTTTGAAGTGCTTTCCTATAGAATGTCACATCTATTTCTACTTGAATTGCCTCGTACTGCACTATTAGTAGAACAAACATTAATAATTTTCTGAGTATTACAGAGAATGAAATGGTACTAAAAATGAGAAAGAAAATTAGGCATGCTTGAAGAAAATTGAAAGAGCCTAAAGCCATCAAAATTAACTGAAATCTTTTAGTAGCTCACTTCTTATTCTCATTGTTACAGAATTTATATTGTTTAATTCCTTGGATTCTAAATTTATTTCTTTTATACTTTTTATTTTCTGCATCATTGTAACTTAATACACACCATGCTAGAAGACATAGTATATTCCATTGGACAGGACTTGAAATGGGCATGACGAGGCACAGAACTTGACCAACTCTGACCACATCCCTTGACATCTACTCTGAGAATTATTAGCTTTGTTTTTTAAGTGAATCAACATTGAAAGCAAAAGTGTGGTTGATGTGCAGTGCCTCACAGAGGTCGGCACCTTTTCTGACAGAACTTAAACTGTAAAGATGACCATATTTTAACTTTAGTTTATCCTCCATATCATCCACTCATTTTGGACCATGAGTAATTGTTTTCCATTATTCATCAAGGAACTTCCCTGCTGACTCTTACTAATTCTCCCTTACTCATTCCATACATGCTTGATGAGCATCTAATGTTTACAGCATCATTTTAGCCAGAGGGAGAAATAAAGTCATAAAAAAAATAGAACTTCTTCCCCTAATTTGTTCATAGTTGCCACTCGGGAAAAGGATATGAAATAGAATATATGAACTAACAATAAAGAAATAAAAGAACAAATTAAGATATTAAATACAATAAGAGCTATATCATGCATATTCAAGGAGCTCCGAGAACAGAGAGTACAAATGTGGATGTGGCAATATGGCTGAAAAGAGAGATTCATGCATTGCTTACACACGTGCACACACGCACACAACACACACACACACACACACACACACACGCACTCATCTTTCTGCTCTGATCTGAGTCTTGGAAAACTGACTTCTATGAATTGCATCACTGTTCCCTTGCAATCTGGTTTCCTGTTGATTCAGGTAATGGTAGGGCAGCAGCAGGCGAACAGAGACTGGAACAGTCCTTCTGATCTCTCACTTGGCTGTGATTTAGAAAGTAGCCGCATGCTGCTCTCTACCTTTGATTGTAACTCTTGTCCAGTGGCTCCTCTTCCAAGTAACATGAGTCTCTTTCTGTGCAGGTGAATGAATGATTATTTTCCTCCTTTAATCCCCTGAACACTGACTATAGCTCTGTAAAGATTCTCTTGGTTTGCTAAGGCTTTTGAATGCCATCAGTATTGCCTCCCGATAGATCTCTGACTTACACAGGAAGTTTTCTAGGTGTTGCAAACAGTATACACAGAGGCCACAGGCAGAAATAAGTTTGCATAAACCCAGCAAGACTAGAGGGAATGGTGAAGTGAAATGGCATACCACGCAAGGCAGGTTTGGAAAAGATACAGAGGACAGGTAAGGAAAGACATCAAAGGCTGAGATGTTTGGAATCATTCTGTAAAGAAGAAGAAATCATGGGAGGTTTGTGGGTAAAGAAGTCATAAAATCAAGTAGTATAGAAAAATCAGTCTGGTGGTTGAATATAAATTATTACAGAGTAGAGATAGGCAGTAAAAGAATCATTTGGGAAGCTATGACTGAAATTTTGAACCATTGTTGAGAACTATCTTGATCTGTCCTGTAGAAAGAACACTTAAGGATTTGTTATTCCAACACTATAGACCCCCCAGTGTCTTAAGTGCCAGCTGGGACTCCCCATAGACATAAACATGGGAATAGTTGTTCGTTTCTTTTGTGACTTGGCATTAAAGCACACCTTAGCAGCTGGTAACACACCTTTACACAGTGCAAATGGCTAAACAAATGACCCCAGGGTTTAAAGCAAGGAAAAATTTAAAGAGGATATGTTTTCAAATAGTGATATGTTTTAAATTAGGGATCCAAATATTATGTTTCTTCCAGATGTTGGAATAGCATCTGCATTTCCTTGATTGGTTTCTGGTGGCAGCAGCTGTGCCTCCACTGGTAAGTCAATGTCTGGGAGTCCCAAAATGTGGGTGATGCAAATGGTGGAGCTGTGAGGTTGTTGGACTCTCCTTAAGCATTGCTGGAGGTTATGGGAACCTTTCAAGGGCAAGTCTAAACTTTTAAATACAGTCCAATTTGAAGTCCCACACAAAGATGATATGGAGCAAGATCTCCAAGTGATAGTTGTGGCTCTTCTGTGTGTGTATGTGTGTGCGTGTGTGTGTGTGTGTGTGTGCGCATAGTTGAAATTTTATATTGTAGAGACCTAATAAGGAAACAATATGCATAAAGATGCTATAATTGTGGTTTCTCAACAGTGGCATTATTGTCATTCCAAGTCGCATGATTCTTTCTAGTTGGGGAGGTGACTATCCCGTACAATGTAGGAAATTTAGTGACATCCTTGGCCTCTACCCACTAGATTCCAGGAGCACTCCATTCCTTTCTCCCAGTTGTAGCAACTAAAAAATGTCTCCAGATATTGCTGAACATTCCGTGGGAGCAAAGTCATACTTGGTTAAGAACCACTGCTAAGAGAAGCAATAATAAAAGTACTCTCTTTGACAAAATAATTCTTTTCATGTGACCAGTGATGTACATTTGTGAGAAAGTGATAGAGGTGAGAGTTTGTAGTGATACAAATAAAATGCAGGAAAATTGATTGATCCATGGTATTAGTCATATCAGCATGATGTTTTTATAAACCTAATGGATCAGTTGAAGACATTGGGAAGCAATATATTTTCTAGTTATGTAGTGTAGCTTTACATTCAATTATCAAGTGGACCACTTAACACTGTCATCTTGGGATTGCCAAGGCCAAATTGCCTTGCTTTTGTTTTATCATATAGTCTTGGAGTTTGAATCTTCATTTATAGCAAAAAAATTAATCCCTATTTATCTATCTCTATAAGAATTTGGAGACTCTCCAGTAGCTAGAAATGTCTAGGAATCATTAGATCAATATTTTTCAACACCAGCTTTTTAATTGCTTGTGTCTCATCCTTAGGTCATAAAATCATTATTGAGCCATGATCAGTATTTTTTTGTAAAACAAAATTAAATGGAAATATTAGATTGTATTACACAAAGTATGGGTAAATATTAAATTGAGTGTTTGTGACTTCTTAGAATGAGTCAGGGCTAAATATTGAAAAATACTCTTCTATATGGATGAAAAAGAGAAGTTCTGTACTTAGTATTTGGCAAATCATTTGGTTTGGACTCACTGGGTAGGGTCATCTTTGACTTGAATTGATCAATAATTCAATCACTTTATTATATTTCAAAGTAAAGCAATCAAATACGTGGTGATTACAATCAAGGTATGATGCTAGGGGCTGGGGGGACTTCAAAGATGAAAGAAAATAATTCATGCCTTCAAAATTTAAGAAATGTAAAATTCCAGTATTGACTCAAGATGGTGATGAAACTTTTTAAGAATTAGTTGACAAAGTCTAGGCTCTTGTATAATTTTACACATTTCTGAAAGCTGGAATTGCTTGTGAAAGCTGTATATGGGGGAAGTAACGTTTAGGGTGTGTCTGAGCCCATAACCAAAAGGAGATGTGTGGATTTGTGTGCAGGGAAGGGAGGAGGACAGTCCAGGCTGGTGGCAGCATGTGGTGGGAGAGAGTGAGTAGATCACTGTGCCAGGAAAATGTATCTAGGCAATTTGGGATACAGTCTAAAGACATGTAGGGGCCAATTATAGTGGGAAGTCCAAGGAGTCTGAATTTTCTTCTTAGTCCAGGCAAAATCATAGAATGCTTTGGAGCAGAGAATTTCAAGTAAGCAGAGTACTTTATGCAGTCACTCATCAGTCACTTATATAAAGAGAAGGGATGAATAAGCCAAAAAGATACGTGAGATCTGTTTGATTTTTCATTTTTGCTCAAATTTCTTGAAGTCCAGAGAGTGAGTCACAGATACAAGTAGTCTCTGGGGCAATACAAATGAAGGGATAGGTCAGAGGAAGGAACGATTGATTTTGCCTGATCCTCAAAGGGTAAAAAGATGGGCAAGAACTTCATGAATAAAGTTAGAGGTAGGAAAGGAAAGAGTCATTGATCCGGGTGGGCTGAGGCATATGCATGTGAAAGGGAATAACTGAGTAGATTGGGTAGGCTGGTGGAAACTAAAAGAGAAAGTCTTGAACACCATTTGGGGTATGTGAGAGAGAGAGAGAGAGTGTGTGTGTGTGTGTGTGTGTGTGTGTGTGTGTGTGTGTGTGTGTATGTTCCTTTCCTACACAGGATCACCTGCCAAGACTCTGCCTACCTGGAGCCAATGAAAGTCGGAGTTCTGCTTTAAAATGAGTAGTCCAGAGGCCATATGCAGAATGGATTAGGGTGGGAAAGACTGGATTATGCAGTATTGTAACCCACTTCTCATCATCCTCGCGAGTCTAGGGTTAGCCAGTCTTTTGTACAAGTGGGATTGAGGACACCAGGTGTCAGCAAGTTAATAAGGATAACAAATCACGCTGGTCACTGCTAACTGTATTAGCCACTAAATTAAAGACAAATAGAATCAATAAAAGGTGTTTTTAAAATTTTCTCCAAGTCCTTTTTCTTTGATGTATTTTTTCTTTAACAGTGGAAAAAAAAAAAAAAAAAAAAAAAAGCAATGAAAGGGCAATATTTAAACAGGTCCTAAAAAGTTCCACTTTATTTTGAGGGCTCATAGCCCTGAAAAGCAGCTTGTACAGCACCAGATTTCTAGAGTCTCTGCATTTGCTTCCCTCTGTGGGTCAATAAATTAAGTAACACGTCAATACTAAGATAGCAGATGAATGTCTGTCAGAGAGAACTGGTCCTGGGGCTCAGTGTTCTGGTATGGAAAGTGTTTGATCTTAGTGTGCCGTCATAAAAGACGGGAGAGAGTTTATTATCTTTTATGATCCTGACTCACTAACAATACCTGACAGGGAGATTGTGCCTCAGCCTCTATTTGGAACTTGGGATATACTTGGTTTGTGCCTCAATGAGGCACTGAACTTGCTGGTGAAACATCAAAACAAGCTATAATATGCTTCTGGCAATGGGATTCAGAACAGCTGCAGGGCTTTCTCCTGTAGGGGGCTGGCAGGAAGAAGAAAAATGAAAGTAGAGCAATCAATCTCTATAGCATTCAATATATTAACAATGTTTGCCAGCTCCAGACATTGTCTAATCAATACCGGATGCAGAGGCTTGCAGTGGCTTGTAGTGCTTGATAGGCATTTGAAATAGTTTGAGCCCATGGTCTGGAGAATGGGGGTGTCCGTGTGTGTTTACTTTGTGTCTTCTGCTCTGACCAGGACCTGGAACTTAATTAAAAATAAGCTTCCATATATCAAGCTAATTTTTCATGTTTCATAACAGGCACTGCTTTCCTCAAAGGCTGGGCAGCCCACTGATTTCTTCTTCTTTTCTGTCTTACACTCCTCATTTTTGAGGCAGAAGAGGGCGTCTCCCCTGAGATTCACACATGGGAGGCTGGGTGTAGCTGCTAGGGGGAACCCACATGGTGGAGCCCACAGGAGGTGTGAGCCTCTAGGGTCCAGAAGAAAAACGATTTCATGGAGTTTGGGAATGAGAGATGATTGCACACACTTGGGAGACTCATGGAGTACAGACATTTGTAAAACAGAAGTAAACAAGTCTTCTAATGTTGTTGAAGACTGTTATTTAGCCTATTTTTGAAAGGAGAAGGATTTTCCCCTTTGGAAGGCTTAATTGCTGGAAGACAATGGTAAGCTTCCCAGTTATTCTTGTTAGCAGGGAAAACAGAATGTGGCAGAGATGGGGGTGCTGTGAGAGGCATTTCTGCTGCCAGCAAAGTCTTCAGTGTAACAACTGGATTTGTTTGGAGGCAGTCAGCTGTCATCGGTGACCTTTTTCAGATGCCTGGGTCTTCAAGTGCTCCCTAATATGCACTAATTAAAAAAAAAATCCTCACATTAAGTCTTTGCTTCAAACAAAAACAGAAAACCAGAACTGCAACACACACTTTAGCTCTTTATTTACTCCCCCCTACATCCAACCCTCCTGCAGCATGTTTTGGCAACGCCATTTAAAGGCTGAATCTGCTGAGAGTTTGCCAAGAAAGAAGTGTGTGCTCACACATGCATCTAACAAGCTGGAACCCAAGGCTGAGGTGGCAGTTTGCTCATAAACCAGATAATTAAGGATGTGCCAAACTACCTGTGGGGGACCCAGAGTTTATCAGTGGTTTTTATTTACTGTTTAATAGTATAGCATGTTACATAAACCTTAAAGGAAAACAATTTGATTTAAAAAAATAGGCTTTTCAAAGTCACAGTACCTCCCCTACAGAGTTCTAAAATCAGTGGAAAATGGGCAGCATCAATAAACACAGTGACTTATGTCAATAAATGTTCTGCCCACCGGGGTACCTTATTACCCAAGAACTGTGTAAGGGCCAAGATTGAAATATAAAGATGTTTGCCAGTTCTCCTTCTATCACTAGGATTTTAGAAATGCAGATGTCTTCAAGTATACATTTGAAATTTTTTTTCCCAGTGGGTCTACTTCAAGGGCAGTCCTTTCTATCTTGTTTTCTTGTTTAAATATTTTCCTTTTTAAGGTTTAGTTTTTGCTAATGGCACTGGAGCAGTGGTTCTGAAACTTGGCTGCACATTAGAATCATCAAGAGAAGTTTAAAAAGTACTGATATCTGGGTTTCAAGCCTGGGCATTCCAATATAATTGGCTTAGGATTTGGTTCTGGTATTAGTAGTTTAAAAAATCCCCCAACTTTAATGTACATGGTCATGAATTGAGAATCCTTTCAGAGTCTGACTCAATAGGTGGAAGAGGAGTGGGCACCTGCCTTTTTAACAAGCTCCTGAGTGTTATTGCCCAGAACACACTGAATAGTGAGTGATTAGAGGACATGTTTTGGGTATGAATGTTTTGCTGAAAGAAGTAATCTTTGAATTATGAAGGTGGATATGGAAAAGAGATAGAAAGTGGGGCAGAAGGCTCTTTCCACTGTTCACATAATTTACATGTGGGGAACTTCGGTGCTCATTGCTCCCTTTTACTACTTCATATGCTGGGAAATCCTATTAAAGAGTGAGATTTCCCTGAGACGACAGTCTGATCTTGAATGCACCAAGCTGAGTGGTGGTGATTTAGACTATGGTGTTTCTAGGGATGACTGGAGGCTGAACAGGAAAGAGACCGTCCATATTGTGGCTTTGGTTGTGCACTTACTGACTGGAGGCTGAACAGGAAAGAGACCGTCCATATTGTGGCTTTGGTTGTGCACTTACTGACTGGAGGCTGAACAGGAAAGAGACCGTCCATATTGTGGCTTTGGTTGTGCACTTACTGTGTCCTAGTTACTATACCAAGCTCCTTGTACATATTGTGAAAGTGAGATTATTGTTTCCTTTTCACAAAAGTGGAACCAAGGCTAAGGAGAAGTTAATGAAGCAAAAACAGAATCAATGGCCAAGGGGGGATGATGTCTCCCTGTTGTCCATCGATATTTTCAGGGTCCCGGCTGCTCCCACAACCCCCATCAGAGCCCCCAACCCTCTTTGGGAGCTGAGCTGGTCCCATTGGAATGACCTTGTCTTCTCATTCTTTGTCATGACTATAAAGTCTTTTCTTTTGCTGAATCACAACTAATCTGATAAACTAATTTATGTTCACATATTGATGGGTTTTGTGGGTTCCTGTCATTGTCCCGTGACATAATTATTAAGTGTTTTCCCTTTTATCTTCATTGTAAAGTGATAAAGTTCTGATTGAGTTTCACTGTTTGCCTCCAGGCCTTTAAGTGATGCCAAAGTAACCAGTCGGTTCATTAAGAAAACAAATCTGTCAAGTGGTGTGTTTGAGGGCTTGTGGAACAAGCAACTGCTTGACTGACAATGTTGTTTTCTTTCCTCTGGTTTGGTTGGCATCGGATGGACCCGACCACAGAATCTTAAGTACTTATTTTTAAAAACCTACCGCTGACTTGCATCCATTCTGGGTGGCTTTTGCGGTGCACACAGTAACACCATTCATCCCCATTAGCACTGGGGAGGACATGGAGCTATGGGGGACTGAGAGCATGCAGGCGCCCCTGGCTCTCCTATGCCATCCTGACCCTACACCTCCCATAGCTTAATCCCTGCAGAGCTCCAACCCCCGAGTCCCTTTGGGAGCAAGATGAGCATTTTTCTCTTCTTTTTGCTTTCTGAGACTTTCCAAAGTGCAGGGCACCTTCTGTGTGGAGTGTGTGTAGGGAGGGGACAGTGGTCCTGGTCCGTGCCTGAAACAGGTAGCCAGGACCTGGTTGCCATGCCCAGCGGAAGCGCCTCTCCTGACAGCTGCAACTGCTAAAACAATCTTGTTCTTTCGTTTTCCACACTTAAAGAAAGACCTTCAGCCAAACTGTCGCCCCTGACCTTGTTTTATATTTCCAATGTGCATTTTATTAACTCTTTTTTCATATGGTACATATGGAATCTGCCACCAGATGAGGAGACAAGTTTTGCAGTTCTGATGGGAAGAGCAGCAGTGAGCAACAGAGACACCCCGAACAAATTCTGTAGCAAATCTCTCTCTTGTTGTCAAAGTGAGTTCCGTTTGGGCAAATGAGCACCACGCAGTGCTGCTAAAAATGCATTCAGGTTGTTCAAGTCACTCATTTAAAAAACAAACACAAATAAACCCAAGAATAACCATGCATTCCACACCTTTTTAGAAAGGGAAAAAGGCATTTAGACTGGAAGATTATTGAAGAGAATTAAAGGAACGTGCTCTGTTCTTTTGTAAGTGGACAACTCATTACAGCTAAATTAGGAAGAAGTTGGAGGAGCCTTAAAAAAAAATCCAAAATAAAATCCATCTTGCATACACTTTCAATGATTTCTAACAGCCTTGCTCTTTACTGAACAACAGCCGGGAAAATCATTTCTTTCTGTGGAGGAAAGATATACTGCCATTTAAAAAAAAAACAAAACCAAAGTTAAACCGTTTTCCCCCAGAGTGTGTGCCTGTGTGCACGGGTGTCTATCTAATTGGCCTCAAGAGGCAATTAAACTAAATAAAATCACTATCCATAGGGGGCCTCTAAATATGCCTTTTTAATTTGAAAATTTTTGTGGGTTATAGTGTAATTCAAGCTTTTCAAGGTTTATTAGTGCGTAGTTGTTCATAGGGTCTGCGGAGCTCATGACTCCCGGTCTGATGCCGCTTCTGCACACACAGAAAAGCAAAAGTGCCTTTATCTATCTGCCGAACGCATAAGGTGACATAGCCTTCACCAAAGCCTCCCGCCAATAAAACACATATTAATAAAAGTGACTGAAGGGAGTTGAAGTTGGTAATTTGTGCTGCTGACTTGACACTCTGTTTATCATTCCCTGTCTGTGGAATTTTTACAATTCACTCAGTCAGAGAGCCCACGGTGCTGACGATAAAGACGTTGCTTGCAGATACCGGTAAATGCCCTTGACTTTACGCGTTCGCTGCAGTTGGAGTCAAAACACGCCGCTTTCTGTAATTAATTGCTGCAAGAGGAAACGGACCAATGGCGCCTTCTGCTGTGAAACTGTTAATGGAGAACTTATGGAGAGAAAGTCAAGTTCTCCCATCCAAATTGGAATGCGAAAGAAATCTGTTGGAAGGTGATGACAGAAATGAAGTAAAACAGTTGTTTCCTGATCCGTGTGCCAGGTGTGTCTCATACTGTGATAAATAAGATCTGCGTCCTACACTCCAGAAATTGGGGAATATTGCAAGCGTTTATTATGGTGAGGCACAAAAAAAAAATGCACTTGAAATGCTTTGTTTCTCCTGGCAACATCAGTGAGCGGTTATTGCACAATGCCTGGAGCTGCTAATTCCTTTGTTTAGGTTCAAGCCAACATGGTCTATTAAAAGCTTAAATTCAATTTTATTGTGAAGGTATTTATTAACTGATTATGAAAAGACATTAAAAGACTCATAATTAAGCTACTAAGTTGCTCCTTGCCTTGATTAATTTCCCCTTTTCTTACACAATAGAAACAATCCTTACATTTTGACGGAATTGTTCACTAACTTGGCAGTATTTCCTTCGGCTCTTACCCATGTTAGCCCGAGTCTGACATGAAAGGTATCTGTGAAAGCTGGTGGGTGGTAGTTGCAGGTATTTCCCCAAAGCTGTACTGCACCGTGCGCAGCGCTCGCCTTAAACCCACTGCCGTGCTTCACCCGAGGAGGGCGTGTGATTGATTCTGACAAATTCTTCAAGTGACTTATGGACTTCTTACTTATTAAGAGGTTGTTGCTAAAATCTTCATGTGTGCACAAATGAGTGACCACTCACAAGTCAAGAGGGCATGTGAAGCTCCACCGGGACACTCGTGTGTATTTTAGTGTGGTTTGATCTTAGTTACCCATGTTAAATGATCATTCTGCTGAAACAGTTTTCTCATTTCCTCAACATTTAATTTTTTTGATGTATTTCATTTACCCATTGTTCTTTCTAAATAGTTCAAGAAGAATATATAATACAAAATTTTCTTTTTAAAGACAAAAGGACCAAAGGAAAAATTGGAGGAAAATGATTGGAAAGCTGACCAAAAATTTCAGTTTTTTTTTACTGCGTTAAGCATGTTGTTATATATCTTCTTGACCTATTTATTTAAACTGATTTAAAAGGTTTCCAGTCGTAATTACCAATCCTCAGTTAAACCTTGCTGACTGCTACACTATTTATTAGTAGTCAAAACAGGATTTGAAACTAAAATAAATAAATAAAGGAATTATAAAAACTTTGAAAACAAAATATCTAGTTATTGTTGAATTATGTATTTTTATTAAAATATTTGATTTCAGTACTACATCCCTCTCCTACTGTTCAGTCATTTAAAATTGGTTTAAGGAAGGCTAATTCTTTAAGAGGCCCCTTAAGCATATTAAGGAAATTAAATACAACACTTAAGTAGAATTGCTTGCATAATGAGTGCGACTAGAATGTTATAAAATATCAACTTCAGCTATGCTTCTCTCAAGGATCAACTATAATTTTGTACTCATGTGTATCATCAGAAATTTATAGAATTAGTAAAAATTTTGGAAGAGTACTCACCTCTAAAACTAATATGAATAGGGGCCAGTTGGAGAAAATTTATAACTTGGTATCATTCACGTTTTTTAAAAAATATTGAGCTACAGCTAATTTCAAAAATTTAAAGTAAATGCTTTCTAAAACTAATATCTTAACCCTGCATCGTAGTTTCAGTGTAAAGTTATGAAATTTGGGTTGCTGTTTGCCATTTAAAGTTGTCTTGTTTATTTCACTTGGGAGATGAATTAGTTTTGAAATAAAAATAAATTTTATTATTTGTTTCTCATAATCAATACTATTTGACTCATTCTTTATGTAGTACTTAATTAGAATAAATGAGAATTATTTTATCTGGATTATTTTCAATAGGATTAATTAAATAATCATTTCTCCTTCACTAGGAAAACACATAAAAATGGAATATGGAATATAAGATTAGCCTTTTATTTTTCAATCTCTCAATAGGATATTTCTCTCCCTTCGTCACATCCTCATCAAGGATTATATACCTGTAAAGGGAACTTCTAGATCCTAAAGATAAATGGAAGTAGAAGTACAGGCCTTGTCCTTGAAAATCTCAGCTGAACGGAGAACAGGATGAAAAGAGAGAATTTGGGGAGAGAGCAGAACCCGATTATCTATTTTATTTCTTTATACTTGGGAGAACTAGAGGAAAATAATGACGTGTAATGCAGCCTCAATTGTGAAGAATCATCCACCTGATTGTCCTATCTATTATCCTGTTAATCGGTCCCTGGGCCTCCTTTTTTCTTTCTCTTGTCTATGACCCTAATTCTCACACCATATGAATTATCTCCAGCACCTCCACAGATCCAGTCCTTTTCTGATGGTTCCTGATGTGCAACCAGTGTCCGGTTACAGCTTTTCTGTCTCTAGATGGTCTGCTTCAGGAGGAAGAAAACACCGTTCCCACAGAGGGCTGCATCTGCTGTGAGTTTCCCTCATGGATCTGAGTTAGGTTCCATGCAGGCGTTGAGCTAAGCAGGCAACTAAGGAACAGCAGCCACATAGTGGCTCTTGAGAAGATACCTCAGACTAAGGAGTTGAATGGGAAGAATGATCCCGCCAGGAAGGAGCTGTCACTTTATAAGATATGCACTCCTCCGCCAACACGCACTCCTGCTTCCTCAAGCCAACAGTATTTGCCAGGCAAATATTATCTGGTGCCGAGGCACAGCCAGCAAGCTTCCACTGCCTGAGTCAAGGCCTGTTGGCAGCTACAAGTGTGAGGTGTCGTTGACTGACGCGTAATTATGGCAGACAGAAAAATGTAGACGTGTTAGCAAAGTCAATATTATGGAGGCCTCTGTCTTCCCAAATGTTATAAGTGAAAGATATTTCTAGGGTATAACCAATTACATTCTCTGTTTTTATGACCAGTCAGAAATGTATTTTTTATTAGCTGGTATGTTCAATGTTTGGAATGCGTAGCCCTTATTTCAATCTCATTTTAGTTTGTGGTAAGTGCAACGGGATTTTTGCTGACTTGAAATAGTGAAGCTGCTTGCCGTTAACTGAATTGCAGGGCTTGTGGCACCGAGAGTTTATTTCACAGCTTTCTGTGACTCTTGCCTGTAAATTAGTCTGTGAAGTGGTGTTTATTGCTGAACCGGGAGGTTAAGACAGCCTAATTATATGTTTGTGCAGGAAAAAACACCATGCCCCACCGTGAGCAATTATCCTGTCCCCTTCTCACGGGTTAATCTAGCCCAGCTAAGAAGAATGAGGAGATGGCCTGTCTTCACCACAAACTTAGCTACCATGCATTTTCAGTGTTAATTAGAAATGTTGTTCACCGGAAGAGTGACTTCTTAGCAGTAACTCAGGCTTCAGCCAAGTGCAGGGCATCTGGTGAGGTGACTGGAGGTGTCTGTGTGGATTAGATCTCTCATTCCACCCACGGGACAGCATGTGGGTGGGACTCTTTCCATATTCTCCACTTTGTTGAACGTTGCCTTTTTCCTTTTTGTCGACGTATATAAGGCTGTATATGGCAGGGGAGAGAAGCCTGTATATTGACTCTCTATGGGGCTCTGTGCAGGTTTTTTTTGCTTTTTTTTTCCAAATGAAAATCCTGCTTATCCTAAGGGACATTTTCTTATGTTGAGAAGGATGTAGTGAATGAAAACCAGAACGAGATCAATAGGTCAATGTCTTTAAAGTTGATCATAAAATGTATCACAACAAAGAATCTGTAGGGTAGGAATGGCATGCTGAAATACCTCTGTCTTTGTTCTTGGACACTTCTCTGTCACAAGGGCAGCATACTTCTGTTTCTCTTCAAAAGCATTTGGCTCATATTTTCCTTACACAGGCACATGCTGAAGCCTTACAATGCATAGGCTCAATTTCCTCTTAGAAAAATAAAAGATGCCCTTCATGTCTTCTCACACTCAACTAGAAAGGTTCATTGTCATTGAAACGAGCTGAGGGAAGAACCAGTTCTCTAAGAAAGAGCATCTCAAGCGTGATCCAATCTGCTCAGAAAGGATGTGTTTGCCTCTAGGGAAATAGACTTCTTCTTATTAGCAAATTTCCAAGCTATCACTCAGTTTTCCCCTCTTTATCCCATTTCTATGAGTTTTGTTTCTAGGATAAAATAACATCTCTCTTTCTTTTTTTTCCCTTTCATCTCTCAATTTTTTCTTCTTCTTAAAGAAGACCCCCTGCCCTTATTGATTAAACCTTCTGGATTCTCCATCAGCTTAACTTGGTTTTCCTCTTTCTTTTTTGCTTCAGGTTATTCATACACTGTGCTTGAGGAACAGGCAAGAAAAACTGGGAAGCAGCATGGAGAGGGGAGGGGAATGCTTTTCTACTCCATTTATGTGAAGGAGAGTCTTTTCACTAGGCTGCAGGACAACCAAACAACTTCAGAGTGATCTGTTGGTGGGCATATTCTGTCTTTCTCTCCTTCCCTCTCTCTTCTCTGCCTGTCAAGAGAAAAATGATTGGAGTGGATAGAAGTTGGCAGAGCTGTTTCTAGTATTGTCATTATATTTAACTTCTTTTCAAAAAGGCCCAGAAGACCATGTGGTTATCCCAGTAAAATCATATCTGGGCCCCAAAACCACCCTTCTCCCATTCTGTGACAGGTCAGTGATCCTTTTCTAGCTGAAACTGCTAATCTTTTGGACATCATTGCAAGCTCATTCAGTTAACAAAAATTTATTGAGCATCTACTATGTGCCAGGCCTCATTCATATGAAGAATATGAGATGTGCTCCTGGTTTTTCAGGTTTTTCATGCTCTTCTAGAGCACATCTTTGTTTTTTGACACACACACACATACACACGCGTGTGTGTGTATATGTAAATATACACATAGAAATTTAAAACATATATAGTATATAAATTTAAACATAAATTTCTTTGAAACTCTTTTAACCTCATTAAACAGCATTTGTTTTAATCCTTCACTTGCCTGAATGAGAGATCAATTTCCTTAGGGGTGTATTGATATTGTTAAGGAATCTAGTTAATGGTGGTCTGGTGGGATGCTGGAGGTGTGGGTCAGTGCTTTCAGTAGTCTGCTAAAAGGGCCCTGCAACATTTTAAATCTAAATCCTGACTGTCTTTGACATATATTGTGTGCTAGCTTTCTCTTTACAGCAGAAAGCCACATGAAAATATTAGGATGCAGAAGAATGAATTTGACTACCATATTACCCCGTACACAATAATTAACTCAAAATGTATTAACAACTTAAATATAAAACCTGAAACTATGCAATTCTTAGAAGAAAACATAGGCAACAAGTTCCTTGACATCAGTCTTGGTGATGTAGGTAGTGTTGCAATCCTACCTATTTTGGATTTGGTGCCCAAAGTCAAGGTAACAAAAGCAAAAATAAGTAAGTAGGACTACATCAAACTAAAAAACTTCTTCACAGCAAAGGAAACCATCAAAAAAAATTTAAAAAGTAACCTTCTGAATGGGAGAAAATATTTGCAAATTACGTATCTTATAAGGAGTTAATATTCAAAATATACAAGGAAGTCAGGCATCTCAATAGCAAAAAAATCAAACAACCTGATTAAACACTGGTCAGAGGATCTGAATAGATATGTTTTTAAAGGAGACATTAAAAAGACTAGCAGGCATATGAAAAGATGCTCAGTTTCACTATCATCAGGAAAATGCAAATCAACACCTCAGTGAGATCTCACCTCACATCTGTTAGAGTGACTATTATCAAAATGACAAGAGATTGCATGTGTTGGGGAGGATGTGGAGGAAAGGAAACCCTACAGCATTGTTTGTGGCAATGTAAAGTGGTATAGCCACTGTGAAAATAGTATCACATTCCCTCAAAAAATTAGCAATAGCGCATATGATCCAGTGTTCCTATTTCTGACTATATACACAAGGGAAATAAAATCAGTGTCTCAAAGAGTTATTTGTTACAAACATCTAGTTATAAAATAAGTCCGAGTATGTAATGTACACCATGTGAATGTAGTTAATAATACTGTATTATATGTTTAAAGTTGCTAAAAAGAGATCTTAAAAGTTTTAATCACATAAAAATTGTAACTGTGTATGGTCATGGATGTTAAATAGACTTATTCTTGTGATAATTTCACAGTATATATAAATATTGAATTATTTGTACACTTGTAACTAAATAATGTTTTATGTTATGTCTCAATGAAAAACATATAACTTTTACTCAGAAAAAAACTTATCGTATTATGAAAGATTTAGAAAAATGTGCATAAACCTACACTTGTATATTATGTATCATAGTTATAATTATTTGTTATAAAAGGAATTTTTTTGAAAGGCAAGAAAGCTTTTTTTCAATGAGAATCTTTATTTTCTAATTAATAAACTTGAAAGCGATCCTTTAGAGTTGGGAACTTAAAATTTAGTCTGGTGCAGAAAGTACCTGTTAGCCTCTGTACTACATCTCTCCCCTCTGAAGGCCAGAGTGGAAATTTCTAAGATCAAGACCACACAACCAACTAGTGGCTGTATTGGGGTTAAAGCACAGGACTCCTGTGTTCCACTTTAGCAGTCAAGCCACACCCCATAGGGTGACCTGCCATGTTGCCCAAAGTGCCATCTGCCATATTGTGTACCATCTCCTGGCACTGAATTTGTTTGTCAGTAAATAATCTCTAGAAAGTTTGACAATGGATTTCCAGAGCATTCTTTTCCAAATCCATCTGAAAATCTAGAAAAGCATCTTGTGATGAAATGTCATAGTTTACTGTATTAAATTTTTAATCGACTAACAGACTTATTCTTGCCTTAAATTTCAGCTTTGCTTGGTTTCTTGGGTTTGTTGCATCTTACTTAAAAGTTAGCTGACTGTCATATTTAAAAATATGCAGGCACTACAGTTATGTTGAAGTTAAGGAGAAAATCGTTGTTCTACTAAAAAGGTCTATGGATCATGAAGGTGTTAGCTTCAGACCTCAGGAATTTTCAGGAAGTAAGCCCTTGTAGGTAAAACTGTGTTCCTACATGGCAATCTGGTAGCTTAGAGTAAAGACCCAAGGCCTGGCTTTGGAAAGTGGGTGAAGGCAGATATGAGAGAAGCTACTACAAGTATGGTAGAAAAGAATATGAACTTTGTGATTGTAGAGATTCAGGTTTGAATGCCCCTTAGTAACTGTGGTCTTGGGGCAGTTTCCTAGCCTTTCTAATCCTGTCTTCGCATCTTTAAAATGGGGCCCATAGTGCCTAATTCACAGTATGCAGTGACTGGAGGAGGGGATGGACTATGCGTAAAATATAGCACTGAGGTTGGGATGCTGTCTATGTGTGTAGTCCCTTTGTTCTCACAGAGAGATGGCATTATCACTGATTCCCTCTGCCCCAGATGCCTGATGACATGTGCTTGACCAGTGATTTTCACAGTGTACTTTGTGATCCATTAGTGGTCATGGACTTGGTAGGCTGAATAATGGGGTCCCTAAAGAAATCCACATCTCAAGCCTCAAACTCTGTAAACATACTACCTTATATGGCAAAAGAGATTTTGCAGATGTAATTAAGGATCTTCAGATTAATATTCTGGATTATCTGAGTGGATCCAATGCAATCACAAGGATCTTTTTAAAAGAGAAACAAGAGGATCAAAGAAGAAGTAAGAGATGTAACAGCAGAAACTAGAGGTTATTAGAATTATGTGAGAAAGGGTCCATGAGCTAAAGAAATCAGGTGATTTATGCAGGTTGGAAAAAGGCAAAAAATAAGATTGTCTCCCCAGATATTACAAAGAGAACCAACCCTACACATGTCTTGACTTAGCTCAGTGAAATTTGATTTTGGAATTCCGACCTAAAAGTTCTAAGATACAAAAGTTATGTTTTTAAAAAATTTACTTATTTTAAAGAAAAGTGCAGGCAGATAGGAAGAGAGAGGAGGAATAAGCAGTTGATTTTACTTAGTTGTTTATCTTGGTTGTTCCTCAGGCCATGGGTCTCAAACCTGGATTCTAGGAATATATATGAACTATATCTGATGGCCTTATCTGGGAGGCCACCAGAGTGGACCAAGTTATGTTGTTTTCAGCTGCTACATTTTTGTCAACTTATTGTAGATGTCATAAGAAGCTAATACAATGGCGTACATATTTTGACACATGAAATTGAATAGAAAATGCTGCTTCAGTTTAGTTAAGTGTGTGTGTGCCCACATATGTGTATATTAGCTGTGAATCACTGCATTGCATAGTGTTTCTTACCATGGCTTGTAGTCAAAAAGAAGTGAAAGCCACTGACCAGGCAACCACTGCCTCCTTGGGTGTTGCTGGATCAACACCTCTTTGTCCTTTGGACTGTGCTAACAGCTTAGGGAATCCTTGCTCTCAAGAGCAGCTGAATTGGCAAGACCATCTTGCCTCTCCCTAACCTTAATTATCCTTCACTGTGAAAGCCAAATGAAAGTCTGGCTTACAGGAGACCTAAGGAGAAAGTGCTGATTTGGGCTGGAGAGCAACATATGAGCTCATCTACAAATCATGAGGCTGTGTCTGACAGCTTTCCATTCTAGTTGGAAGTGGTTTTTCTACAGGTGACATGAGCCAACTGTGAGGTAAACTGAGGTACAGTAGGAAAAAGCTTACAGCTGGAGGAGCAATGTACATATGCATTTGGCACATGGTAGGTGTAATATTGATAGGTTCTTGCAGGAAATAGACTGAAAAAAAATACGAGGACCCATAGCAATGAGATTTTGTAGTTGCAGGTGCAGTCCGTAAACTCAGAATAAGTTCTCTCAGAACACAGACAGGAACAAAAATGTCACTCTGTGAGCCAAGTAAATCTAAAACCATTGACGGCAATAGCCAGTTAGCTGAGTCCCTCCTGACAGACTTTCAACATCAAACTCAATTTCAGGGCAAGTTTTGTCAATGACACCTCCTATGTCTTAGCATCAAGTAGTGGGCAAGATTTTCCAATAATAATGTCTCCTGCTGGGATGTGGAGAATGGATTCTGGTCCCACCAGAATTTGTAAAGCCTCAGAAGAATGCTGTCATTCTACTTTAATGGAGGAGACTCATAATGGCTTTTCCTAGATTTCCCTCATACCCACTACCTTCCCTCTGTCTACTAGCTATCAAGTTCTTGGTTATGATCTGTGTCTTGATAAGGTCTTTAGGAGGCAGCATAATACAAAGATTAAGTAATTAGATTTTGGCATTAGATTGGGCTACAGTCACTGTGGGTGATGTTTCTCACCAATCATGTGATCACGGTGAGTTATTTAGCTTCCCTAAGCTTCAGTTTTCTCATCTATAAAATAAGGACAGCAATGATACCCACTTCCCTGGGTTTTTGTGGAGAGTCAGTGAAATATACTAGGAAACACTTGTTATCAGGTAACTGTCGTTACTATTTTTCTCTTATGCTAAGTTTGGATCATGGAAGTATAAAATTTTACACAGACATTATTTTATAATTTATTTTTATACTGATTTGAGTAACATGAAGCATTTGTCTCTTCACTAGCTGAAGACTGAATGTTAATATCCTTTGCTATTGTCTTTCTCTCCTCAAGTTTAAGAGGTAGAATATGATAGCTGAGATTGAACTCCCCCAAAGTCACATGACCCTGTGATTTCCTCTGAGAAACGAGAGGTATTATCTAATAGTGCAATTCAATTCTTCTTTTATCTATGAAAAACAAATTCAGTATGTTGAAAAAAAACTTTCTATGGTTATGAAAATAATCCTCATCATTTGCTGTTTTCATTTTGAAATCATAAGATAGTCAGGTGACTGGGATATTATAATTTCTCTTCTTTGTGCTCAGGCTAAATTGCCACAAGTCTGAGCCTTGAAGAGCTTGGGAACAAACAATAAATCTATGTTTTACATCAATATACATTACACCTGCACTTTTTCCACCTCTAAATCTTGCTATCAGTGTGGCTAAACTAGTGAAATAAATCCTGAACTTTCAAGCTAAGAGTCTGCGTTTTGTAGAACCACCATACATTTGCTCAGGAAAACATTTTGTTAGTAACTGGGAGAAAAATAAGGAATTTCTATCAAGAAGGAAGGTCATTTAAAAAATTGTTTTCCAATGCTTGGTAATTTAAATAGTCTCATCTTGTTATAATTATTTTGATAATAAATCAAATACATTAATTTTGTTTTGAATACTGCTTGTCTATTAAACCATTCTTGTGTCTATATGCAGAAATCCACATACATGACCTCCAGAAGTATTGCATTTTCTTTTTCTTTGAAAAATTTTGGAAATGCACCATGTAAGAGATATCAGAATACTTGTGATGGGAAAAGGAAAAATTCTCATTTTCATAATGGAGGAATGAGTTGAATCGAGAAAGATATTGATATACTCTTAGAAAAATTCTAGATTAGTTATTAAAATTCATCATTTGTAAACAGAATGAGGAATAATAAATAACCAGGAGCCAGAGTTTAATAAAAATGTTTTACAAAGCTAAACTTAATTTCTTTTTATAGTGGAGTTAATCTATTTTTCTTAATTTCAGTGGTAAAACCATTTTCCAAAAGGATCTCAAGTATTCAGGGGCATGTGTAATTCACCCATAATAGTATTCCTGCAGCTGTTGAAAACTGACTTGTTCCCTAGGCTAAGAGACCAAAGATTTCAGCAAATCTTTAGAGATACTCTCATGAACAATATGGAGAAATGCGGGTAAATGATTGTTTATCTTGGTCTATGAATAATAACTTGAAATGCTCCCAGGGGGTTTGATTAATGGCTCAATGACAACCTAGAGAGAAACAGCTTGCCCAGTACCAGAGTCTCTGTCTCTGGCCTGGTTATGAAGCCATTGAAGACCTGTAGCAAGCACAGATCTGTTGCTGCACAGATGTCAATAAGGATAGAATAAATATTCAAATAACATTAGAAAAAGTGACTAAACTCATGTGCTAAGACTTAACAACAAATAGTTATATATTTGTGCTTGAAAGTCAATAGTAAAAGCACTGAATGATGGAACTTTGAGAGCAGTTAATAATTAATAATAAGCCATTATAGTAAGTTAAAGATGATAAAAATAACAGCAATGTAAACCTCTGCTGGCTGAATATTTTCAAGCACTCTTAAGTACTTGCAAGCATTACCTCAGTTAAAGTGGAAAAGACCTATGCATAATAAAAAGGCAAATACAGTGAGATTCTATTTCCTCCTTCCATCCCTCCCTCCATCCCTCCCTCCATCCCTCCCTCCATCCCTCCCTCCATCCCTCCCTCCATCCATCCATCCCTCCCTCCATCCCTCCCTCCATCTATCCATCTCTCCATCCTTCCCTCCCTCCCTCCATCCCTCCTTCCCTCCATCTATCCATTCCTCCCTTCATCCCTCCGTTGCTCCATTCTTCCCTCCATCCCTCCATTCCTCCATCCCTCCCTCCTCTCTCCCTCCATCCCTCCCTCCTCCCTCCATCCATCCTTCCCTCCATCCCTCCCTCCCTCCGTCTATTCATCCCCGCTCC
>RJWH01000396.1:496117-599442 GCA_004363575.1 Solenodon paradoxus | reverse complement strand
AGGATTTTTGTACAGGGAGCTGGGAACTTGCTCACACCAAGTTTGATCCCCTCTCTAACCTGATTCTTTCAAATGGAAAGTCATCCATTGGTCTATACTATTTCTTAAATTAATTCCTTGATTTCCTTCTTCCATTTTTTCTTCCTGGAACTGCTATTAGTCAAGTGTGAGATTACTTCTAATTTTTAAAATTTGATCCTGTTATCCTCTGTCTTTTTTGGTTCTCCTTTTTTGTGGTTTTGTCAACTTAATTTTCCAACCTGTTCACTGAACTATTTTTTTTAACATAAATTATTTCTAATTTCTTTGAAATTTTTTTTATTCTTAGATTTTCAACATCGTTATTTTTAATGGATGTAATATCTTTCTGAGGATATTAGTAATAATATTTATGAAATCTGTTTCACCCCCATGTGATTTTTAAATGTTTATTTTGACCTTTTTTAATACTAAGTGTGCTCCTCAGTTTGATGAGTCATATCTCAGCTCAGGTTCACAGGCAGGGCATAGAGAGTTGATTGTAAGCTCTATTTATGCTGCCAAGACCAGTGTGGGCTGAGGACCACTTGTGTGACCTCTTGGGGTTGTTTTCCTGGGCAGCTCCGATGTCACTATCTTTGGGTCTTTTTTCTTGGCATATTCAGGTTCCCTAGAGAAGGGCATTATAATATCTTGTTGATGATATAGTCCAGGCTTCTGAAAGGTAAATGTGGAAAGATTATTGGAGAACCGAGGCTTGTAATTACATTTATGCTTAGCTAACTGATTTCACTGTATCCCTGATATTAACAGGGCCTGGTGTCCTTCAGCTCAGAGATCTCTGTCTTACCTACTCTGAGAATAGACCTTTATTTCCTTCCGTGATAAAGAGCAGCATTCATTTGGCTCTTGGAATCAGAGTAAGTTTTTGGAAAGCTCATGTAGACTGTGAGTCAATTCTCCTTTTATTGGCTGTCCCTTCATTCCTATTTGTAAAAGTGCTGGGTGGTACCACTCAGAAGCTCTATAGCATAAATATGGTTTCTCCTTGGCTTTTGCTTCTGTTGATATAGCAGTTAGCTTTACTGGATCTGCTAACTCTGTGGCCTCATTCATTTTCATTCTAGCATCCAGAATTTTATTGCTTCTTTTTTCCCTTGGTCCCGTGGTCCTGTGGGTTTATGACTTAAAAAAGAAATCTCTTTGTTGTCATTCTAGCAGAGTTTTTGGCAGGAATAGAAATAATACAAGCACTATCCTTAACCAGAAGTAAATACACAAACTCCTTGATCTTTACATTTCTCTGAAACTTCCTTGAAGTATTTTAAGTGAAACCAGATTCTAGTATCCATTAAAATCTTCAGAATGTAAGTTTATTTAATTTCATAATGTTCTACTGTTTGTAAATTTCCTCTGTAGACAAGGGAATTAGTGTGGGAAGCACCATACATTGACTAAGTTATAAATTGATAGCTGGTAAGAATACAGCAAAAGGAACTGTGTATTTGTGCATTTTTGTGGTAGAAACGGTAAACTCTTGAAACTGTATCTTGCCTCTGTTACTAGTAGCAGACTAAAACTTAATCCTTTTAAGGTCTTTGCAAAATAGGCATAATAAACTAATACTACATTTAGCCAAAGGCAAGACGGGATGGATGTAGGGTAGCCAGAAATGTCTGGCATGTGGCTAGCACACAGTAATATTTCTTCTTCCTGGCACCAGAGGGAAGTGGGCAGAATAAAGACACCTTACAGAGGAGGTGCAAGAGAATGGGGCTAGGAGGTGCTCCCATTCCTGGGGTCCTTCAACTCATTTTTGGGTCCATATTATTCCTGTGGAACTTGCATGTTTTCTGCTGTAGTAAAGAATTCAGGAGCAGGAGGTCCTAGGTCCTAAAAGAGTTAGCTGGTGGGCAATAGAAAAAAGAAAGGAGAAAAAGAAGGTAAGCTGAAGTATAAAGTGATAGACATATTGATGTATCTGTGTATTTCACCCCAGGGAAAATATCCAGAGCCTTGGTGAAGCAGAGGTTAGGTAAATTGACTTTGAAGGAGCACAGACCACTTATCTCTGGGTTAGAGTCCCAGGTTCAGGGGAAAACAACCAGTACGAAAACTAAATAAAAATAAAATAAAAAGTTTTATAACAAATAAAGAAACAAACATGAAACCTGTAAGCTAACCTTAAAATCAAGAAGAAAACACATTAACTTTATTGACTCCGAAGTGATTATCCAGTGAAGGGATTATATGATTTTCTTCTTGGATCTCTTTCAGTTGTGGGACTCTGCTAACTCCTAGTCCTCTCACTAGTGGAACTGCAAGATAAGGACAATAAACTTGAGCTAGTCCTTCAAAGGCTGGCTAGTAACTTTAATAAAAGTTTGAAATAGGAGAAGGCAAATTAGCTGTGTTGATCATTGGTAGGACTGCGTTATTCCAGCAGGACCTAGACCCTGTTGTTGGTTGTGACTGTGAGTTGGATTCATGTCACAGAGAGGAATGATATGCCATTTAAACCTATTACTTATATCTGTAAGGTTCTCAGAAAAATAACTAAGACTGAGTTAAATCATTGGAGAAGTTTCAGAATTTTGAGTGCTAGATTTTAGTGGTCATTAGTAGAGAAACAGAAAGAGAAACACAGGGAAGGTGATTAGTTAACTGGGGAGATAGATTGGTTTTAGAAAATTGTTAAGATAACAATGTTCAGCCTTGCCCAGATAGGAAGGAGTTTGGGTCAGGTGCTATTCTGTAAGAAAGTTTGCGGCTTGTCCTTTGTTAGTATACAAAATTCTAATTACACTTCTAAATTGGATCCACTCTGTATATACCTTTATATAAATCACTGGAGGAGTTTCTTTACTTGGAAATTTATGAATATAATAAAGGGGTTTGAAAAGAATGATTGAACACTTACTTTTGAGCAACTCTGCATTTTACATAGCAATAAAAATTCACTAGAAGAAAAAATATACTTAGCAAACCAATGATAATAGGCAGTGTCGTGTCTGGTCTATCCAATTCTCTGGCCCTAAGCTGGTTGAGAATGGTATATGCTGGGGTTTTGTTAAATCACCCTGTTCTTTCATTATCTTGTCATACATCATTTCTGTTCATTAATGTCCCAGGATACTTTTTTGCATCCCGCTTGAACAGTCATATCCTCATAATGAGATAAATATCCTAATTTTATCAGGTTTCACTCTCACTTCTACAGCTGCTTGGAATTCATGCATTTTAAGTGCCATCGCTAGTGGTATTTCTACAGTATGCAGTTGCATTTTCTGTTTCTAATTTGCTCACACAGGGCAGATACCTATAGTTCTGGGATCGGAAGTAGGGCCTCTCTCCTTTGCAATGCCGCTTTTTCAAGCCTATCTTGACCCTTCACTGTCTCAGGGCCCTGCCCCTGTTCTATGCACATGCTCATATGATCAGGAATGGTAGGAGCCTTAGACATACAATTTAAATACATATATATATACACATATATATGTACACAGAACCAGATAATAACTTCACAATTAGTACAGCATATAGCATAATTTAAAAAAATTATTGTGAAATATATAAAGAAGAGTATGCAAAAAATATATAGAGATAAATAAACATATAGATGTAATCTAAATAAATCTATTAACATAAACAAACATTTACATGCCACTTAGTCCAAGAAATATAATTTTGTCAGATCCTTTAAAATTTTTCTGTTGCAGACTGCATATCTGATCCTATCTTTCTCCCTTCCATCAAAGATAATACAAGAATGACTATTCAGTGAATTGTTATCTTCTTTTTCTTTAGAACTTTAACACATATGTATATCCTAAACAATGTGTTATTTTTGGTTTGTTTTTGAACTTGAAATAAATAAAATTCTACCATGTGAGTCTCTTTTTCCACTGAGTGTTACATTGTATCATTCATATCAATGCATCTAGCTATTGTGTGTTAATTTTCATTACTCTATAATTTCCATTTGAATATATGATAGCTATTAATTATATTATTAACAGACATTTATGAATTTAAAAAGCCTTTGATAGTCAGTGATGCTCTGAATGTATCATGCATGTCTTATGAGAATTTCTGTCTCAGGATAATTCTTATGCTGTTTTATGTAACCCAACCTTTTTTCAAAGTGCTGTTAACACTTCACCTTCTAGCAGCAGTCTATTAAAGTCTTCACTGTTACATATTTTTGTAACAATTTAATATGGTCAGAATTCTTAATTTTTGCTAATCCAGTAACTTTGAATTAATGTCTTACTGTTTTTAATTCGTATTTCTTGATTACTAAATGAGATCTTTGTTGACATTTCAACTTCCTTTTTTTCAAATGCCTTTTCAAGTCCTTTGCTCATTTTCTACGGGTTTGTCTTTTTATTAATAATCTTAGAATTTCTTTCTGTATTCTGGATAAAAGCTTTTTGTTGTCAATAGAAGTTAGGTATCTTTTCTTTCTCTGTGACTTACTTTTAAAAAACGTTTATTGAGGTAACTTTGACTTACAAAATAGCAAAAGCCCGTATGTATGAATTCACTATTCATCAAATATATGATGAATATATGATGAAACAACATACCCTGACCACCACCAAATTACCAAAATCCTTCAACACTGTCTGTTGGACCCCACCCCCATTTCCCCAACTCTGGGGACCTCAGTTCAGTTGTCAGTATCCAAGGTCTGTTTTTGTTTTACCTGTTCCTTTGCTTTGTTTCTTTATATTCCACATATAAAATAGATCATTCAGTATTTGTCTTTCTCCAACTTATTTCACTTAGCATTATCACTTCTTGTTCCATCCATGTTTTCACAAATGTCAGGATTTCATCCTTTTTAAGGGCTGTGTAGTTTATTCATCTTTATCCATTCATCTGAAAATAGGCACTTAGTGTCCAATCTTGGCCATTGAAAATAATACTGAAATAAACATGGGGGAGTATGTATCTTTGAGATTTAGTGTTTTTTGTGTCTTTTGGGTAAATACCCAGAAGTGGGTTGATGGGATTATATGAGATTTCCATTATCAATCTTTTTGAAGACTCTCCATATTGCTTTCCATAAAGTTTGCACCAACTTACACTATAACCAACAGTGTAAAACCATGTAAGAGGGTTCTTTTTGTTCCAACTCCTCACCAATATTAAATATCCAATCTTATAGATGTGGTGATATCTCATTGTTGTTTTGATTTCTATTTCCCTAATAGCAAGTGAGGAAGAACATCTTTTCATGTACCTGTTGGCTGTTCTGTGACTTACTTTTTTAACTCCCTTTAGAAATTCTTTCTTGTTTTTAATATAATGGAATTTATCAATCATTTTACGTTTGGTGTTTTGTGTATCTGAAATTCTGCTGTACTGTGGAATCCTGAAAACATGTCTTGTAAAATCTTTTATTTCTTTTTGTACTTCTTTAAATTAGATATATAGACCTATTATTTTCATCATTCTTTCTTTTATAACACAAACTTGCAGGCTTTAAATTTCCTAGTATTATTTGTATGCTTCCACATATTGGATACGAAGTATTTTCATGATCATTCACTTTTAAGTATTTTAAAATTTCTTTCATCTTCAAATTATTTAGAAGCATATTTTTCAAGTTCCCAATGCAAGTCTGCTTTTAGTTTTGATTTTCTTCTTATTTTCTAAATTAATTGTGTTGTCACAAAACATGGTCTTCATGCTATAGAATCTTTGAAATTCACATAGAATTGTTAGGCCTGCTTTTTAAGTTTTATACATATTTTCTGTGTTTTTTAAAAGAACATGTATTTTTTGCTTGTGTGTGCGATTTTATGTATTCTACATACACATATATGTGTGGATATATATATATATATATATATATATATATATATATATATATATGACTACTGGCTTAAGGATAATATTGCGTGGTTAGGTACTGTGTTACCTTATCCTATGTTACAATGTGTTTTCTTTCTTTTTTTTTTTTTTTTTAAAGAAAAAGTACAGAGAGGAATGAGAGAAGAGAAAGGAGCATTTTATTTGTTTTTATTTAGTTGTTCACACTAATTGTTTCCCCCTGGACCTGGGATTTGAACCCAGGGGTATGTGGCCTTCACACCTTTGGAGGCTACTGATGTAACTGCTACTCTACCAGGGTGTGCCACAATGAGTTTCTAATTACCTTTGATTGTGAGCTGCTGTTTCATTTATTTGGACTGTTGTTAAGTGCATTCTTCTCAAGCAGACATTCTTTTGCCTTTGTTGGTTGGGCACATGAGGCACTATCAACTGAAACCATTTTAAACTACATTTTTGATTTAGGGAATTTTTGGCTTGTTTGCTTTTTGACCACCTGGGTGATATAAATTCAGGCCCATACATCCGTCATCAGTGAGTGTGACTTGAGATTAGGAATTCCCAGGAGAGAGGATGAGGGAGGCATATATTGGCACTACCCCCTTAATGGAGTGGGTTTTATTCTACTTCACCCACTTAGGAAATTGCTGATCAGAGATTCTGACTTTTCAGATAGGGTCTGTGGCCCATGGCCTTTTCTGCTCAGAGAACCAATGACTGGCATGCATCTCCTAGGCAAGGGCTTACTCTGCATTACTTACTCTTGAAGATTTGGAATTTCTCTTTGTTTCTGATATCTGAGGCATTCCCTTACTCTCTGGCCAGCTTATCCATGCATCCAAATCATGATTTTTAACTAGCATTTTTATTTGTGTAGTACTTGGAGGGGTTTCCATGTTGCTAGAAAGTCTATAATATGGTTTGGAAACCATAAAAAAAGCTAGATCAATCCAGTGTCAAACTGTGATTCAAGTGAAATTGGCTCTGGATTTAATTTTCCAGATGGACTGTTCCAGAGTACAGAAAAAAAAATAATGCAAAGCATGAATGGAAAGAGAACTAGAGAGCATGGAAGAATTCTCTTTACAAGCTATTCTGTGCCTGCAAAATGAGCGCAAACACTTCTACTTCTGAGTTTCTGTATCTAAAATGAATTTAAAAATGCTGCTTCTCAGATTTGTGAAGTTTTAATGAGGAAGCATATACAAAAATGCTGTATGTGGGATTTCGCATGTATTAAAGAGTAAATGTGGGGTAAAATGGACTTTGAGTCTCTTAATTAGTCTTTGATAGGTGCTTCCTAGAGTTTATCTAGAGACATAGTCACTGTCCCTATGCATATGACAGTTTCAAAATGAGAACTGAGACTACATCTAGTAGAATGGGAGAGAATTCTAGGAGAAAATAATCACTTTGTAGAAATCATTCTATTGGTTTTTTAACTTTAAGTTTTTTAACTTTTAGTTTGATATCTATAAACATAGATCTCAAAGAATTCCTACGAAGTTCCAAGAAATAGGAGTTCACAATAACACAAAACTCTTCGAAGTCATAGATTTTAAATAACATCGTGATTCCTCGATTTTCAACAGGGCTATGTATACACAACGTGACTAAAAGTTGCACTTCCTTGGATCAGAAAGTCAGGGTTAAAATACTCCAAGTAACTCCTTGTATTCTTTGGTGAATTTTCATATGTGGATTTCTTTTTGAAGAAGTGGATTTTAATTGTTGAAAGGAAGATGAGCGACTGAGTCTTTTGAGTACACAAAGTGAGAAGCTTAGGATTCCTCAGATCAGGTAAAATGCAGGGCCTTCAACTTGGTTCACTCGGCTTGCAGATTATCTTTGACATTTCCTAGATGGGGACATCTTGCCACAGAAATGAAGTGTTTTCTAGTTTACTTTTTAAGTGAGAACTCTCAGTTCACTGTTTTATTTGGTTTGGCAGAATTTGTTGTCATTCAAAACTCGTTTTAAGCTTGAATAAAGTTTAAAATGGGTCTGAGCTCTAATAGAGGTGGAAAACTTGACGGAGTAGTCCCTGAGCATGGCCACCCTGTGAATCACAGCAGAGGAACTGGTCACCTGGTTACTCCCATGGCTCTTGAGCATCTTCTTATGTTACTTAACTGAGACCACAGAAAGTATTGCCTTCAGCAGATACCACACCTTTATGCGCATGAATGCATGTTGAGTAGGGAAGTGGAAACTAAAGGGAAAAAAAGGTAAAATGAGATATTTTTACTAATAGAGAAATTTGAGGCAAAGAAAGAGAGAAGTGTAGTTCAAATAAGGGGCCTGGTATTTGGGGGAGACAAAGTTAATTTAAGAAACATATGGTTTCATGTGCTTTTCTTTTTTCTTCTGGACCTGTATGAAAGAATGAATAACTTTATAAAGTGTACTTTAAAATATTAGGATCTTAGCAAATTTTCATTATCTAAAAACTTATGCTTTTAGATTGAATTGTAAGTATAAAAAGAGACCCAAATAATATTTTGATTACATCTATTGTTTCATTGTACTGTGACACTATATAGTAACAGTAATTACTCTTATGATTTATTTACTAGAATTTGACAATGACAAGACATTAATTCTTAGATTATTAAGTTTTCTTTCCTTATCAGGAACACCCTCAATCTTCAATGGATTTAGAACAGCATCAAACAAGTATTAACTATTTTGTTCCTCTGAAATATTTTTTTCTACGTTATAATAAGCAATAAGGTTTAGCTTTTCATGAAAATAAATGATTCTAATCTTTAAATTAGGCATTCAATGTTTTTATTTAAAATTATGTGTAATTGAATTTTTGTCAAAATTAGATGCAATCTATATAAAACAATAGAGGGAGATCTGCTTCATATTTTAAAGTTAGCTTATTCCTTTAAATAAGGGTTTCTATCCTGAGCCCATAAATTCCCTAAAATGTGCAAAATTTTATGTGTGAGAGCAATATGCATATGTGTATGAGACAGAGAGAGAAAGAGAGAGGTGGGGGAGAGAGAGAGAGAGAGAGAGAGAGAGAGAGAGGGAGAGAGGAGGAGAGGGAGATTGTTGTTGATATCTTATTTTTTTTTTTCTGGAACAAAAGTTCTACAACTTCTACTAGATTCTCAAAAAAGTCCTTGATTTAGGACCCCTGCCCAAAAGTAAGGATACTATTTCCAGGTGATAGAAGTAAGTTGTGTTCTATTTCTGACTTAGCCTTTTCTAATAACATTTATCACTAAAATCATAATGTTTGAAAAATTAAAGTGCAGCATTTTCTTACTGTTTAGGAAAGGAGTGTTCAAAAACAGGTTTTGAAGTGCCCCAGGATTTTACAATATTCTGCAATTCTGACCTGTTTTCCTGAGATATTAATAACCAAGATATATGGTTCTATTTGATTCAACATCTTAAGGCTTATAATTTAGTCATTGGATTTTATGTTTTCATTTGCCAAGTCCTCGTAGATCTTCCATGATGTCTAAAATTATGAAATTCAATTATGAGGCAATTTAAACTTTAGTATGGCATTACAGTAATCTTCCTCCTTTCCTTATTTCTTTACTTCTTCCCCTTCCTTTTTTTTTTGTTTTATTCTTTTTGCCCTTTTAGTACTCTAAAAGTGAATATGTTTTGCAAAGAATCTTGTGCAATATTATAAATAATCATAACAATGACAATAACAATAAAAATAAAGCTTGACTAAATAAGAGTTTTCTCTTATTTATTGCAAATGATTTATTTCTTTAAGAAGTAGGAGAAAAAGGCTCCTACCTCATTAAGTAGGAAAAAATAACTATCCTCATTAAGTTAACATCTGATCTCCTGTAGTTCTGACTTTCATTTTAAAGCATTAATAACTTGTCATTTGTAGAAATACTTTGAATAGTGTATGGTCTCTGATTGACTGCAGGGCTGTAATTTAATCACCAGCCTCTCCTGACACCAGGATCCCCAGGGGTGCGGCTTGAGGCTTTAGGCATGGCAGCTAAGTCCCAAGTCTGAAATACAGCTCCGTTGTTCAACCCGAAGCCACGTTTTGTTATTTATAGTACATAGAAAAAGAGTGTGGACTTTCCAAAAGAGGAAAACAATAAATCAAACTAACAAGATGACCAGCTCTAATATTAAAATGTAAAACTCTATGATGTAGAGGTAGGAAGATTAATGAACATATGACGTAGGGTTATTAAAGGTGTGATGGGCAGGAGGGGGACTGGATTATGGGGAAATTAAATGAAGTATTTCACTGGAAGGCAATCAAGTTCTGTGGAAGTTTTTAAATGACCAGCTAATAGAGTCATCTTATTACCATAGTGACCTAACCCAAACACACAGTCCGTTCTCTAACACCCTTCCTCCTAAAATTCCCAAGTCTTGCCATTGAGACATACTATACAATGCCACACAAATTACTAATAGTTATGGCATTGCTGCTGATATGTTCTTACAGTTATTACTCTCCTGGGTTAGGTAGTCATGACATTTGGAAAGGCCTGAAACAAAGGAAAAATAATGTGATAGTTTTCATGAATGATCGCTGAGTAAATACATTTACCATTCAAATATATTGAGTTTGAGGAAGGGGAAGAAAACTATGTTTTCCTATGATTTTGCTTGAGATGCTTTACTAATTAAGATGGTTGAGTACCTATCAGAGGAGTCCAGATTTTTGGCTCCTGATCTGGGTAACAGAATCAGTTGCTAAAACCAATTTCTCAGCACACACCCTTTAACCTTTGCTGTGGGGTTTTTGCAATCCATTTAACTGATCCCTCTTTCCCCTCTCCTTCATCATCCCTTCAATACTTTAAGCCTCATTTCCTGCCTAGCAGTTAATAAAAGAAAAATGTCACCCCTATAGCCCTTACCCTGTCCACCTTCCCTTTCCTTGCAATTTGTCGGTCTTTGTCTTACAGTTAGTTATTTCATCTTTGTTTATAGTTTGTCATCCTCTCAAATGCAGAAGGTCCAGAATATGCAGAAATCTGCAATCTGACACTCGATGTGACAATTGGGGTATATCATTTATTTAATTTCAGATTCCTGAGGCAATGTATCAGTGGAACCACTAGGAAAAATAGAAAGGGAAACAAATTCAGAAAAAGCAAACAAAACTCTCAAATACAAAAAAAACCTCAATTAGATATGGCTCATAAGTTTTTTGCAGGACAGATGAGTCTTACTGGAGGTTCAGTGAGATTCAGTTCCCTGTCTCAGCAGCACCACCACCTTAGAGACTTGCTGTTCCTTCTGTCCTTTGCGTGGGGTCTAAGAGAAACCTGCTGCTCTGCTAAATTTCACTGAAGGAATGTGTTGAAGTAAAATTGCAGAACTATTGGATATCGTTGCCATAGAGAAACAAGCATGCTTATATCTGTGCACTTAAAGTTTGGTCTCTCTACTAAGCAAGTGAGCCTTCACAAGAATTTACAAAAATTCTTCATGCAGGACTTGGTTTGGTAGTGTTCGTCAGTTACTTGCTTGAGAACTAATGTGATGTAGTACATTTTCAGCACACAACATTGTTAGAATGTTTTCACTTCCTTTAACGGAGAGTTGATACCAGGATGATAGAAGTGAAGGAGACCTTAGATATCTATACCAGTTGCCGGGCTGTAATAACAAATCACCACAGACTCTGTGGCTCAAACAACAGAAAATTATTTTCTTACAATTCTGGAGGTCAGAAGTTCAAGATCAAGGTGTTGGCAGATTTAATTTCTCCCAAGGTCTTTCTTTTTGGCTAGTAGATGACCACTTTCTTGTGTATCCTTACATGGTCTTTTCTCTGTGCCTGTCTGCATCCTAATTTCCTCTTTTAAAAATCAATTAATTGATTAATTAATTTGAGATTTTGGAATATTTTTATGGAGGTAACATGGTTTTATAACACTATATAAGTTTTAGGTGTGCAGGTTCACTCTCCATCAAATAGATAACACTATACCCACTACCAAATTCCTAATGATCTTTCACTGCTGTCCTTTGAAGCCTGCACTATCTTTTGTTCTCACCCCTTAGCCCGTTTCCTTCTGGTAACCTTGGTTCTGTTGTCAGAGTCCAAGTTTAGTTTTTGTTTAGTTGTGTGTGTTTGCTTGCTTTGTTTCTTTATATTTCACATTTAGGTGAAATCAACGTATTTTTCTTCTTATTTCTTATTTAACTTAACACAATCCCCTTTAGCTACATCCATATTGTTGAAAATGACAAGAATTCATCTGTTAATAGTTGAGTAGTAGTATATTTTGTATGTACACCATGTCTTTAGTCATCTATCAATAGGAATTTAGATTGTTTCCATGTCCTGACTATTGTAAATAGCGCTGCAATGAACATAGGCATATAACTTTCTAAATAAGTGTTTTTGTATTCTTCAGTTAGATACCTAAAAGAGGAATTGCTGGAACAGATGGCAGTTCTATTTTTAACTTTTTGAAGAAACTTCATAATCTTTTTCAAAGTGATTGCACTTAATTCCTCTTCTTATACAGACCCCAGTCTGCTTGGATTAGAGCACATCCTGAGGATGTGCTTAAAAGGTCCTCCAAATAGATTCATATTCTGTGACACTGGAGTTTAGGGCTTAACATATGTATTTGAGGGGAGACACAAGTCAGCCCATAACAGTATCGTAGTCTCTTTATTTTGGACAAGAAGAAACCAAAATCCAGAGACATCAAGTGAATTTTTCAAGGTCACACATCTAATTGTTTTCACACTTGGTATCTGGATTGGAATTCAGACTGCAGTTATTAGCATCTACTTGACCAGTATTGAAATAACGACAAATAGAAGTTAATGGAGAAGACTGTGAAATCCCAGTATTAGGCAGATAGTAGACTTGCAGTATATGTCTGATGATCAGTTGACAGACTCTAGTTAGAAATAAGAACTTATTATAGGTATGTGTTTTAAAATATGTATGGAAATTATAGAGAACTAGACATTGGACAGAGAGACAGAAAGAATGGGTTGTCCAAGAACTAAGTTTTTCAGAGTCATACTTAGTAGCATCCCAACTTTACAACTTTTTAAGGGGTTCTTTTAGCCTCTATTTTACACACCTCCAAACACATAAACTGGTAGGAGGCAAGAGAGTTGAGGTGAAGGGAGAGATGGTGGTAAACTGCAGAGAATGAAGAGGACAGAATCAATATTCCCAGTTATAGATAAGCTGGTAAAGAGGCTCCTACAGATAATCAGTAGGCTCCCATAGCTTTTCTGGGAACACTGGAGCTGCTATGTTAGGTCTTCTCTTTTGCAGGAGTGGGAGCTCGATGAAGACAGGTGCTAGGATCTTGATACTTGACACAAACACCAGAACATGTAATCAATCACTCACCTGTAAGAGGAATAATGAAGAAAAGAATAGTCATCAAGCAATGAATCATGATGTCTTTTTGAGACTGAAGACTGAAAGAATTCCTCACAGAAACCCCTGATTTATATTTAGGACTTTGCAACAAACATAGAAACTATTCAGAAGACAAGACATAAATGCTGCTCACTACTGAATGGGAAACAGGATCTTATGAATTGTTTTGTTAATCAGTGTGTGCCTTACCTTTGTCTCCCACCATTAAAGTACATTTTCTATGACCTACTCATTAGTGATACAGCAATTTAAGCATTTATTGGTTAGCCTGTATATAGGTGGTCCTATGAACTTTTTCTTAAATATATTATTCACGAAGTAGGAATTGCAGGATCCTCTGTATGAATTCTAACACATCATAACCAGGAAAATCACAAACCTATTTAGAAAATTCTATAAAATCCCCTAGGGGATGTGGGCTGAGCACCAATCTATTCCTTTTTTGGCTCAGCAATTCTCTCTGATCTTTGGGCAGTCAACTTACCTCCTTCTCTTACTTAGATTTTGCTCACTAGAAATAGTAATTATTCCTTTCCTAGTGTTCAGAAATGATTAAGCAATGAAGATTTTCTGAAAAGGAGTCTGAAATAAAAGGGTAGGCATTTTGGAAATCAATGTAATACTTTTGATCATTATGACGTTCTCCATTAAAACTGAAGGCTTCTTTACATTTTCTGACCTAACATCATGTTGAATGATAACTTGCCCATGTTTTGAGGATAAACTTGCCCTTCCTTTCAATGCCATTGAGTTACTTGTAAGCACTGAATGCCAGATTTTATAGATAAAATGGCTACTCAAGTTTTAAAAAGAGGTATAATTGGACATTTGAAGAACAAGAAGATATAGTAAGGAACATGTCAACATATTATTGACAAACCCAACTGAAGTCTTTCTCCTGACCTGACTGTGCAGAATAATGGTACTCCCTTCTTCCCCTCATGTCTTCTCCCCACCTTTTCAGAGGCACCTCTTGTTTTCAAAAGTATAAGGCGAGGAGTCACTAAGAGGAGCAGTAACAAACTTTCCTAGATTTCCAAATGGTGCTCCGAGGTGGACTCCAGGTTATAATGTGTCACACAGTCTCTGTGGAAAACAACCAGAGAGATAAAGTCCTTATATATATTCTTTAATGGCAGAAAAGAGTGTTCCTGTAGGAGTTGCTCTAATCCTTATGGGCTATTTCCAAGCTAAGCTAACACAATTTATACCACACTTTGAGACACAGCAAATCATTTTCCTTTTCCTTTGAGTCTGGGTTAATTCAAAGTTAGCAGTGAGAAGGAATGCTGAATAATGTACAAAGGGATTGAGTTGGGACTATTGAGAGCTAAGGAGTAGCCTTGCAAACCCCCCTTATTCTCTTAAAATTGTCTGGAGCACATTTGTTCATAGTCCCTAAATTTAAATATCCCAAGTGAAACAAATCACCCTCCCGCATAGTAGAATTGTTGCCTCTCAGAAAGGTGGAGACAACTGGTCTGGAGGGCAGGTGATATAAATCATTTGTATTTTTCCCACCTATAGTTGCTTCTCTCCTGTGAATTTTTGAGTATCTTTCAGTTTCATACTGAATACTTGCCTATCCTGAACTACAGTCTCATTGTTTCTTTGGTATAGTTCTTGCCTCTCCCACAGATTTCAAGTCCTTTAATGTTAAAAGCAAGACATAATTCTCATCTACCACTAAAGAATCAAGCCTAACACTCAGTAAAATGTGATTTAATTGACTGGTGAAAGAGAAGGACCAAATCATTTGATATACAGACAAGGAGAGAGAAATAAATTGGGGAAGATCGCTAACATTTGAAAATATCAGTGTCCTTTTATGTTTTAGCATTGTGTAAATATGGAACTATTAAGAAAAAAATCTCAGGACACTCAAAGGAACCCAGAGGACTGCCCTAAAAGTTGTTTCTGTGGGAGAGGTCTGATGGGTCATGGTACTACAAGGTAGACAATGACATGAAAATGTGCATGTGGCTGTATCTCCTGGAATGTCTAAGTCTTAGGGTAAGTAGTCTTTACCCATTTGATAAAAAGCTATTACCCAATCAAGAGCTATTACTGTCCAAAATTAATCAACTGACAAACAGTATCAGACATATTCAACAGACCTCATTCAATGTTCATGATGATTCTGTGTGAAAGGTTCTGGAATCCCTATTTCGAGGATGAGAAAATTTAGCTTTAGAGTCTAACTTGTGGAGGCCACATGACTTATAAATGATGAACTTAACTTGTTTAACTCAAAGACCTGAGACTATTGACCAACCACAAGTATTAATGAGTTAGGTCTGTTGTTTTTGTTATTGTCGTTGTTTTTTGCTAAGGCAGCATGTAGAAATGCCTTAAAAGAATAAATAAAGTGAAAAACACTTGCAGCATCCCTGGAAAAATGTTTGAAAGTCTTTAATAAGAATTTAGTTGTTTTTTTTTTCAAAAAGGAAGTTGTAGACAGGAATGAAGGCAAGCAGACAGACGGGCAGGAAGAGAGGGGAGGAAAAAACATTTATTTATTTTATTTAGTTGCTCATCTTGGTTGTACTCCGCTTCCCACCCAGACCCCAGGTCTAACCTGGATCCTTGGCAAGTATGTGAACTATGCCGTGATCTTATCCACTAGGCCACCAGGGTATGTCAGAAATAAACATTTTTAAAAGTCTCTTATTGATAGAGATGTAGTCATTTTTGTGGTAAAAGAGTAAAATAATTCGAGGGATAAATTTAAGTAAGAAAATAAATTATTGTGTTGAGTAGTAATGTCCTCTATTTCTTTAAAAATAGATTTCTTAAAAAAAAACACAAAAAACAGCAAGATGCCAGAAAGGAATTTCTGAAGGGTGGTTTTATTTTGCCTCTTCATACATAAATTATGTTAGGAGATTACATGCTGTAAATGTTTTACATTCAACAATGTCTGTGTGCACATTCTAAAGATAGAACTAAGACATGGGCAGTTATTCCCAACAATATAAATAATAAATTCCTACTTACATTGGAAAAAGCCATCTTTGTAGGGATATTTACTTCGAGATAACGTTCCTTATTTTTAGCCACATTGTGTAGCATTAGATGTGCTTTTTCTTACTCTAAACTTCTATTTCCAGACAGTTCAAGTCTGATAAGTTATTAGAACTTATTTATTTCTGTATATTCTTTATACCTGTAGTTTAAGGAAAGACCGTCACTATCAGGGTCAACAAAATTTATACATATCCTATGTATTAGTAGAGTATTTGGTGGATGTGTGTGTATGTATGTTGTGTGTCTGTGTGTGTGGATAAAGTCATATTCACTATAGAAATCAGTGAAAATAGGCTTTTGGAGCTGCTGACTCTAGGTTTAAAAATTATTAGCAGGAATAAATTGAATGGAATGGTGGAAAGATCATAAGTGTAAGAATCAGTCCTACCTGGGATCTAATCTCTGCCTATGTCCTTAGATACATTGTCAAACTCTGAGACTTGATTTTCTCAATTTATGATAAATAATTCCCTGAATCAAATTGAGATCATGTATGTTATGTACTTAGCTCTCAGTAGGCAACTAATGCTTTTAGTTTCCTTTCTCTTTCTACCAAGCTTATTACCTATTCTGAGAGAATTCTCGTGAACTATAAGGGTACTTGCGAACAGGGTTCAAGACTGATTGCTATTATTTAATAAATTCATTAGTCATTCCTACTAATCTAACCTGCAGATATCCCTGTGAAATCTTGCCAGAGCTCCTTTAGAGGATGGCATTAGTATAACATTGACAATTCAGGGAACTGGAAATAAGCCAATGGTCATAAATTGCAAAGCCTTTTATAATCCAAACATGATGGAAACTCTATGCCATTTTGGGGGTATTTGAAAAGCACATGGTTTGGAGTTATTTTGATGGATTAAGTATTTTCTCTGAATCATCTAGCATAGAATATTAAAACTTGATTATAAAATACCAAAATGTTTTTAAACGTTTTTAGATGTTGAACATAAATCAATACTCTGGGTTCATGAGAAAATAATCAAGAGAACAAGTGATGTGGTGTTCTTTTAGGTCTGATATTGGAACTAAGAAACATTTCAATAGTTTATTGTTCATAGAATAATATATTCTTGCAGAATTGTTTTGGAATGCAGACACTACCCAGAGTTGATTGGTGCTTGGCAATACACCAAAATAATGCCCATGATGAAGAAATGTTATGAGGATGTAAACTTTTTCTTAGAACTGTATGTCTTTTTCACTTAAAATTCAGATAGAGGTGGTTTGTACCTCTTCTATCCATTCCAGGATAGAAGTTCTATGTCAGATTGAGATACATGATTTTCTAGAGTAGTGGGGCTTAACTTTTTGGGTCATAGACCTCTTCAAAGAAACTTTGTGGAAATACTTAACATCTGTATGATATAATGAAGCATCCCCAAATGCCTAGGAGTTATCATTATAAGCTTCTGATAATTATAGCCAGTGTTAGTGGTACTTCAGTATGATGGGAGAAGTCTTATTTCTTGTCTCCAAGTAGTTCTTTCTTCCATTGTCCTCAGCAACTTTTCCATAATTCATGTGTATGCAGTCTCAGCAAGGATACTTTTTTCCTTCATTAAAATTAAAAGATGCTATGAGGAATGAACATATTAACATTCTTCCCACTCTACCTCCCTTATTCCCTCCTTGAATCCTACTCCTGGCCTCTAAACTCCAAGTTCTTTCTGTTTTACCAAATCTCTGCTAGAAGATCTTCCCTTTTCCTTTATCTTTAACCTCTCCTTTTTCTGATTATATCTACTCCTTAAGCAAGCACTCTCAACTCTACTTGAACTTATGCTAAGAAAACTGGAAATAAGAAATCACACACACACACACACACACACACACACATGCACGCGCACAGATTGTGGAAGGTGCCAGAGGGGAAAACATGAGGACATTACCTGGATAGTCAGAATGACAACAGCAGAGAGAAAAGATGGGCTTTCAGTTGAGTGGCTCTGAGAGGAATTTCCTGCCCACATCTAAGAACCAGACCTTACTTAAATGGTGCAGATTAGATTTAGGGATGAGCTGAGCTAATGATCTAGGGAAGGTGTTACTGAAGTGGGACCAAGAATTGAGCCTTAGAAATGGGGAAATCGAGCACAGAACAAAAACGAATTCAGGGCCCTGCCTGTCAGACCATGAGTAAAATTACATGTTTGGTTGTAGATGAGGCAAGTAGGTAATGATCCAAGGTTACAAGAAATTCTCAGTATTTCCAGGTAGTCTACTCACAGGAGATTTAGATATGCTATATGTTATGATGTTTGTGCTTCACAAGATTTTTTTTAATGTTTCTTTGTGATAAGAATGTTAATTTAATACTTCAGATATTCCCAAGAATCCTGGGAAAGGAGTCAGATTAAGAGGAGGGCTTGATGGTATGAAAAAGAGCACAGGGCTTAGGTAGATGAATAGAATCTTATGCAATTAATAACCAGAGGAAATGAAGATAATACATACAAGGAGTGAGGGATGCTTGTCAAGTAATTGACTAAAATAAAGGCCCACTCATTGAATCCAAAGTCCTGATTACTTCTCTACGATTTCTACAAAAATTATATACTCCAAAAGCCTTGAAGAAAGAGATGCGCTCTTAGACTAGGCTAATTATATTTTCATTAATTATTAAAATCTGCCACTATTTGGGATGGGTGAAAGTTTCACTGTGTGGATGATAAAATTGTTGGTTGACAAAATGATTTAATCAAGAAGGAGAAGGGTGGGATTAAATTCCACTCACCTCTCTAGAGTTCTGCTCACTAGAGCCCACCCTCCCTGCTGCAGACAAATGGTGTTACATGGTGATTTGACAAGGTCTGGACAACACTGAAACTAATTCTCTCCTCTGCTCTTGCCCCAAGGAGAAAGCAGTAGAACCACAGGATACTGCTGTGAGCCAACAGCAGCCCCTTTCCTTTGTCTTTTAAGGAGTACTTGGTGTTCTCACTTTATAGGCTTTAATTAGGTTTTTGTTAGGAAAGCTTATTAGAACAGTTTTATTGATGCTTTAACACGTTTTTTTTAAAGCTGGAAACTAGATTAGGAGCCAGTTTGAGATGTTGTAAATGAGAACTGCAGGGAGTGGGCTTTTCTTAACAAATTCCGACCAATGGCTCCCTAATATTATATGGGGTTTTGTCATTTTTCTGATAGATGTTTATTACTTGGTGAATTCAAATCCTGTTAACCTAAAGAAGAACACATTAGAAGAGGGCACATCTAGGAAATTATTTACACAACTTTGAAGTCTTCAAGTCTTGAGTCATGTTCTAAGAGTATGAAAATTGCTCTGATCTGTTGTCTTCTTGTAGCCCAGCACCTGGAGGATTGCGATCCAAAAGCACCCTCCTCAGGACAGCTGAGTCTGTAGGAAGGGGGTGCTTTTCCCTTCCTTGCCAGTCTAGGATCTATGACTTAATTTTTTTCAAATAAACTGTTTATTTTAGATAAGTATTAGGTTTACAGAAAAACTGCCAAGTTAGTCCAAAGAGTTCCCATATATTCCACTCCCGGTTATCTTTTTTATTTATCTCTTACATGACTATGGTGCATTTGTTACAATTCATGGACTACTACTGATACACTGCTATTACTATTAAAGTCCACATTTTGTTTACATTTCCTTTGGTTTTCCCTAATGTCCCTATTGTGTTCCCAGGTCCCATCCAGGCTGCCACATTACATTTAGTCATCACGTCCATGTCCTCAGGCTTCTCTTGGCTGTGACAATTTCTCAGTTTCCCTCTTTTGTCAATTTTTTAGTGTAAATTAATTTTATTGAAGGAACTTTGCTTCATAACATTGTATAGGTTTAAGGTGTGCATCACAACCAATCCACATCTGTGTATGATGCTCACTAATTCAGTTCTACCTTCTATATACAATGAATCCTCTTTACCATTTGCCTGCCCCTCTCCTCCTTCTCTTGCAGCCACTTATTTGTTTTAGTTGACTGAAAGCCTGATTTGTTTGGTGTCATTCATTTGTTTGCTTTTTTTTTGATGACTGACGGTTTTGAGGAGTGTGATGAAGTATTTTGTAGACTGTTCCTGGACTGGGATTTGTCTGGTGTGTTTCTCCTGATTGCACTCATGGTGGTTCTGGGTTTGGGGAGGAGGATCACAGAGGTAAACTGCTGTTTTTCTCACATCACATACAGGATGCTGAAACATCATTGTTGAGGTTGATTGCCGCCGTCACTTGACTCAGGTCATGTTTCTCCACTGTAGAGTTACTTTCCCCTCACCTTCCTGTGCTGTTCTCTTTGGAAAGAAGTCACCAAGTGCAATGCACACTTGAAGGAGGGGAGAATTATGTTCCATCTCCTTGAAGGAAGAGTATTTACATAAATAGTCTGCATGGGATACTTGGTTTGTCTATTCTAATTATTTATTTATTCAGTCATTAAGTCATGAATATGTACTTTATTCTTAGAGTTAAAATCTTATACTGCTTAATCTATTTTGTTGCTCAAATTATTGTGGTTTTGGTCATCAAGAGCTCTTTCAGTTGGTTCTTGTGTTCCTTTATCATACTCCCAGTGTTATGTAATTTTAAGATTTTTTTTTTCAAGCCTTACCTTCTAGCAATAAGAAAGCTCCAATCTCGTATTGTGTATTTCTTGTCCAGTCCTAGATTCAGTCATTTATCCAAGAAGTCCTGATTCTTTTTCTTAGAAAACAGTATTCATAATCTAGATCCTAGGCATGTTGGTTACTTATGAAATGTCATTGTTGCTAGAACTTGGAGCAAGGAAATACGTCTGAGCACACTAATGCATATATATGTGTGTGTTGTGTGTGTCTATCTCTCTGTTTATATCTCTATCTAGAGAGAGACATATCTATATATTTCTATAGAGAACCATCTATATCAATATTAAGCTAAGTATTAGTTTATGCTGTTGTCTCTGATAGGAACTGAACTTTTACAGCGGGCTGTGTAGTTTGTTTTTGAGAGTTTTACCTTTCTCCTAGTTTTTACTTATAGACTGGAGAAGCAGCAGAAAACTCATGAAAGGAGAAGAGAAAATTGTATTGCCTGGCACACTGAGAAGCAACCATGGGAAATAGAGAAAGAATTGGTAGAAACAGAAGTATCAACTAGAATAATAGCACTTTTTGTGTGCTTTTCGATAGTACCGAAAGGGAAATGTCAAGAGGGTAGCTCTGGAGTCTAGCAGGAGCACTCACAGTTGCCTGCAACTCATCCGAGTCACTGCTGCACAGAGACCCTGGTCATCAAGGAAAGGTGCAACACATTCACTCTGTTTATCAGTTTGGGGGCATGTAATACATGTTGGAAAGATTTTCATTTAAATGGTTAAAAATTATTTATGTTTTCTGCCTTAGACTCTGCATTTGCTAAACCCAAGTCCTCCTACTGAGATTTCTAGAAGTCCAAAAATTATCAAAAAAAAAAAGAGAAAGAAAGAACAAAAAGAAAGAAACTGCTTATAAGAGGATTTATACGTAATGAATTTCTGTGCAATGTCTTCTGAGGCCCCTTAAACTGCTGTGCTATCCTGCCAGGTTTTGCTTGGGCCCTTGGCAGCCAGAACTCTTGGTTAATCAGTGCCCCCATTTCTAAGCCTGGGAAAGTCTGTCTTTTTGGAGCTATTCACAGCCTATTACTAAATGAAGCCCATGGAAACTGTTCCAAGTGGGCAGAGGGTCTGAAATCTTTGGGCCCCAAAAAGTTTCTTCAAGGGTCTGAGAAGTATATTGTTTGCTTCAGCTTCTAATACCCCACCTTCCTCCATTGCTCAGCAGTGAGGTTAAGGGGCAGCCATATTGAAAGACAAAGGAAGAATATGGACGAGGTAGCTATTGTGTGTTGTTCTTTCTCTCTTCCTTTGCTTTCGCCTGTCCTCTCTTATCCTACTGCTCCTCCATCCCCTCCTATTTTCTCAATAAATATACCTGATACCTTTTTTATGTACCTGGCAGCAGTGCTGACTCTGAGCACACAATAGTGGTCAAAAAGGTATAGTCATTCTATTTGGGAATAGACAGGAAACAAAGTGCTCAGTTACTCAATTATCAATCACAGTTGTTTCAGGTACCAGTAGAAGTGGGGTGTCCCCTGTTTGGTGGAGACGGGATGAGGTTTCCCAGTCTGTAGAGAGCCGTAGGATTTCATCATTCTCTTCAAAGAACAACTGACATTTCTGCTTTATTCTGTTCTATATAATTCTCCTATCAATACATATTGATACTTACTTGATTATTCTTATCCTTATTTTATATATGAGGAACCCAAGATTCAAAAAGGACAGGTATTTTGCCCAAAGATACCAAAGGATTGAATAAATGAATCAGGACTTATACTCAAGATCAACCTGGGTACAAGGCCTGTGTTTATTTCTTCCCATATCCTGCCTTCCTCCTATGAGCTATTCTCACTGAGCAAAAAGCAATCAGGGGCGAGTGATCAAATAATGAGTAAATGCATTCCTCCATTTAGCAATCAAGTCACCTGTTACACTCATTTCACCAACTGCCATTGAACAATATTTAGTTATAATTATATAAAAAAGGTCACCCAAATATTTTCCTTTTTAAATAGACTGACCATACATACTGTTTCAAATGGGACAAGACTGCTTGTTTTCATATTTCCTGATTGTTCATTGTCTCCCATTTAAAATAAACCAGGACCATCTGAAAGCCAGGGTCAGAGGTTCAGTGGAGTTACCCCAGGCCCAGTCTGTTAAGGGGACCCAAAAGCCCCTTCCTATTTTTGTCTCAAGGAAGTATGGTCAGCCTATTTTTGAATCCCACGGGAAAATGATATTCCTTGACTGAGATATTCGGGGATGGATTTGAACAGTGCAGTCTTGCCTGTCCAGCTACCAGCAGTTATATTACATAGGGTATTTATTGACTATGATAAAGCTTCTATGTGTGATTAAGTTGGTCTCTTTAAGACCTTTGAATCCTCCTTTTTATCCCTACTGTCACTTCCTTTTCTTTTGAGTCATTATCATTTAGACCATTTAAATAGAATTTCAACTAATTTTTCTATTCACCTCTTTGCAATCTATGTTCTGCTACCTCTTCTGTCTAAAACCCTTCAATAGATCTCCAGTGCAGGAAGAACAGAATCCAGCATGACCACTGCTGACCTCCAGAGACCTGCTCCCTCCTCAGCAATATCTTCATCACACCTTTATTTTTCAGTCCTCCGCCCATTTGTTAGCCATCTTCCAATGGCTCTGCTGATTTCTAATGAGAAATCAACCTCTTAACTATTGTCCCTGCCTTCACTGTTATTTCCCACTGGTCCTTACTCACTCTTCTGTGTATGACTTAGGTGTTTCCTGCTTGCATGGAATAGAATGACTTGAATGTCTTTTGAATGACGCCATCTTAGGCCCATGACTGCTGACTGTCTTCTTCAAGTTAACTATGGCTCATTTCTCCTCGCACTCCCAAAGCTAATCATTCCTTCTGTATCTTTAGTCAGTCAAAGGCCCTGCAGTGCGTCTCTAGGATACTGGGCAAAGACACATCCATTAATCCTTTACTTGTGTAAGCAATAATGTATGCCAGAAAGGTGAAGAAGAAGATTCTTTAGTTTGAGGTGGTGTGGGTATTTCCTTAGCTGAAGCCTTGTCCACCACTTTGAAAGACTTTTGTGAAGGATTTCTATATTTAAGTTATCCATTAAGTTGCTCTTATATCTAATGGTTTTGCCTGTTTTGTTATTTGGACTCAAATGATCTATTCAGTTTGGGGGCAACTATTATTTTCATATTGGAGCACTGCTCTATGTAGGCACACCTAGGTAACTTGTTCTGTCTTCAGTGGACTGTTGAATGTGGAGCATAGCCCTGTGATTGTACTTATCACATCACATTGTAGCAGGCAGCTAACTTTTTCTGTAAAGGGTCAGCCAGGTAGTAGATGTTTTTGGCTTTGTGGGTTACAAGGTCTTTGATATAACAACTCAGACGTATAGCTGTTGTGTGAAAGCAGCCATAGATAATAACACAAATAAGTGAGCATGTTCCTATATAATTTAACATACAGATATAGCCAGTGGACTGGGTTTAGCTCACTGGCTGCCTTTTGTTCACCTCTGTTATATTCCAATTAGTTGTTTTCTTGTCTCTCTTCCTCACTTGTCCGTCATTTCCCTAAAGTGAGAAAGTTGGTCTTGTTCATCTTTCTAGTCTCAACAGCCAATCTAGCGCTGACCCATTATAGGTTCTTAATAAATGCTATACAGATAAATACATTGATAAAGAAATGAAATATCAAGTTTGGAACCAAGCATTTAATAGTGTCTATAGGAACCTTGACTGAGAAGTCATGGTGAATGTAGAGCTAGATCAAATCTCTGTGGGAAAAATAACTGTTTTTTGGTATATGTCAGGAGGCTCACAGTACTTTTGATTTAATTTTATTTGGATCAGTGCAGTCAGAAAGGGTTGTTTCTCCTTTTATCAGACTGCTAAGGCTTAGAAGGCAGCTAAAGCCTTGAATGGATGGGGCCAGTTCTCTATCACTCGTCTGTTGTAAAGAAATAATGTTAAAGCCCAGGAGGAAGGCATTAAGTGTGCATTCAGTTTCATCACTTTCCGTGGAGGAATTCTTAGGCATTGATGGGTTTCATGCCAGTGAGTTTTCAGGGTCTGACGTATAATCATCAGCTTTTATGTAATTTAGGACTAGAAATTTCTACAGTCTAGGATTTACTGACAAGTCATGAGTTGGTCATGCCTTCTTTAGTGGTCAGCAGTTCTTTCTAGTGGGAGAATTTACAGCCTTTCACAGTAAGGTCTTCTGAGTTGGAGGAGTTGTCTGGAAAAGTCACTTATTTTAAGCATCTCATTCACTGACAAAGTCTTATAATGAAGAAAAATTGTGTGCTAACCAGGGAAAGGTTAATTTAGGGTATATTTTTAAAAGGAACTTAATATAACAGGCATTTTATTGACTTAAGACAATTAAAGAGTTACGCTGAGAAGCATTTTAGTATTGAATTTTGATTTGGTAAGAGGAAAACTGGGCAGACAATACATTTAGAAATGTCCCTTATGTAAAATGGAACCAGAGAACACAACATGAACACTTTGATTGAAAAAGGGAGAAAATGACCTGTACTTAACTGAATTGGATTGAATTACCTTTCTAAATGAATATTCTCATCTATTTGGTTCATTTCAATTTTCTATGCAATAGCAAATTCAACTTCTCTCTTGGGATTTTACACAACAAAGAAAGAAAAGCAGAGAATCATTTTTGTAAGAGTCCTGAAAACATAGTATGATAAACTTGGTCCACAGATATATTCCTTTATTGTTTTCAGCTTAAATGTGTAGGTTTCCAACATTATACAAAGTTGAACATTAAAAAAAAATGTAGTAGACTTTCAATCTTTCAATAGCACTCAACAGGTATTGAAGAAGTGCCTCCTTCATGCCCTGCAGGTATGAACTAGTGTGATAACAATGACTGAACTTTGCCCCACTTTCCAGGAGCCCACCATCTGGTTGACAAGTGTTCTAATTATCTATTGTTGAGTAGCAAACCAACCCAGATTTAGCGACAGGAAACAACTATTTTGTTTTGCTCAGATTCTTGGCTCAGAAATTCAGACAGGCACATGGATTTGACTTATCGCTGCTCCACAACGTCTGGGAATCTAACTGAGAAAATTCCTGTAGTTGGGAGAAACTGGAATGACTGGAGCTGGAATCATCTGGAGGCTTCTTTACTTTCATGTTTGGCACTCATTCTGGGTTCAGCTAACATTGTTCACTGAAGCATACATATATGGCCTTTCAGATGACTTCAGTTTCTTCTAGAATGGCAGTTACATAAAAGCAGAGTACCTGAGGAGTATTCAGAGAGCTTTCCAGGATACTGAAATAGAAGATGAGGGAGCTCTTTGGAACTAATCTTGAAAGTTATGCGGCATTAATTTTTCTGGATTCTGTAGCTGTAAGAAAATTACTATGGTCCCTCCAAATTCAAGGGGAAAGGAATTGCACTTTACCTCTTAAAGGTAGAATAGTAACAACTAACACAGCAGCAAAACATGAGGGATGATATTACAACATTATCTTTGGAAAATCTAGTCTGCTGCACGGCATTTGACCCATAAATGTAAGTATAATCCACTATACTAATTGTTCATTTACCTGTTATTGGGGAAAAAAATTCACCCCATAACTTACTACCTTGACACAACAAGATCAATTATTGGCTAGATGGGTTTGTGCCACATGGTGTTGAATGTGACTTCATTTTCCTAGGATCTTGGAATGCCTACCATGACTTCATTAATGTTTGGTTCCTCTTTTTGGGTGGCTGGAATGGCTGAGGTTTTCCTTTGTATGGCTTTGTGTTATATAATAATAAGGTCCAAGCTTCTTTATTTGGTGTCTGTTTCTTTTAAGACCTAGTCACAGAGCCAACACAAGTTTATTTCTACTGTATTCTATTCAAGTCACAAGATCAGTAAAAAGTCAAGGAGTGGATCACACACTAGAGAAGTGGCTTGTGCCTATAGGGATGGGGGGAATAATGGGTGACCATCATTGCAGACAATTTGCCATATTAGAAGTGTCATTAAAGTGCTCTGAAATTGAAGATGGAAGTTCAGACGTTTTGTGAGGTTGCTTCTGTGGGTTTCTGTGTCAGGCTGTGGGAAGGGAATAGGTTTGGGGTGGGGGGGATAGTTGGCAGTTGGGTATCCAGGGAAGATATAACATTTGAACTCCAGGTAGACAACATGTGGGAGCTCTGCTGCAGAGGAAATTGTGTGATTCAGGAGAGGGAGGTTGGAAAGTCGTGGGGAAGGAAGGGAGACTCAGTGTAGCTATAGTATAATGTATATATAATATCTTGGCTTGGGGACTTCAGAGAGTTGGGCTTATCAGAAGATAAGCCTACACTCGTGCATGTTTGTGAAGGACTTTCTAGTTTCTGCTAAGCTGTTTGAACTTTCCGATATTTGTAACATGAATTGAGAAATTTTAGAGATACAATAGTAGATAAATTGTAAGGAGAAGAGATTGGATTAGGGAAAGCTGTTGTGATGATATTGTGCAGCTCAAATGAAATACAATGAACATTTTTTTTTGGTCACAGATTAAATTGCGCAGAACCTCTGTAGGTCAAAGACACTTTATCAGAGAAACAGGGCCAATGTTACATGTAATCTGAGGGCCATTGGGAGAGTGCCCTGCCAAATCCTCTTCCATATATCGCCATTCTGGAATTCTGCCATTACAATTGGTACATTTACATGAAGACTTGCCTTTTCTTTAGTTCCTAAAGCAAACCCTATTGTCTATGACCCTATCAGAACTATTTTTGTGTAACAAATGTCTGAGGGAGTATATAAAAGTGTGGAAAATTTTCAGTTGCTGCCTGAAACACTGACATTAAGAGCAGAATACTCGAGGAGTTTCATTTCTACATAAGCTCAAACCTCTTACCACTGTAGAAATGGTAGAACCACTGTAGGACACATTCATCTAATAAATATTTATGAAGTGTCTACCGCATACAAAGCCTTGTTCTTGGAGGGTGCATGTAACAGTGAACTTAATAAACCATGGATTTCATGAATGTTCTTTATATTCTGGTAGTAGATATGCATTTATCAAGCTCCAAGAAACCTTTAAAATTGGATATGGAGCTTTATCTGACTGATCTAGCTTAACTAGAGTATTCTCTTAAGAAGACTAGAATAAGAGAATAAGAAGAATGCATTTGGCAACATCTTAGACCATAGACTTGACTTCTCTTACCACTTATCATTAACTCGGGTGATTATTTATTACAAACACCGAAGTCCTTCCAATATTTTGAACACAGAAGTGATAGTAGTTGGCCTTCCTGAGTGGCATGCTCAAAATTGCAATTCAAAGTTTTGGTTTTATGTGTGTATTCAAATTCTGACATTTGAAGAGTATATTTATTTTCCTTGAATATTTGTTTATCTTGAACACCCATTAACTGTCATGCCCTTTACCACTGAAATGGATCTCAAATCACTCTTCAACGGGAAGCATTTTGACTGAGGGAATGTGTTTCCAACTGCTGCCCTTTCTAATAAGTGTCAGCAGGTGTAAAGAAGAGACCTAGGAGCCAAGCGCCTTGAGAGTTAGACGAGTGTTCATTCGGGGGACTGTATTTAGACAGGTTAGAGAATTTCAAGTCTTTCCAGTAATAAAACTTGGAAGAACAACATTACAAGGGAAATCTCTCTGAGTAAGCCTAACTTAATACACTTTCTGTTATTCATCAGAATTTCATTAACTAAGTACTTGGATACAGTTGTAGCACAGTGACATTTGTTACTAGCTATGATGACCATAAGGGCCAGAAATATCTTAAGCTTTAACTGACCTATCAAATAAAGATCATGTTCTTTTTAGAGTAGGCAGTATTGTGCATTTTATTATAATGTAAATTGCTGACTCACCTACGGAACATATGACAACTCCCTGTTGATCAGAGCTCCACCCTTTGCAAACAGACAAGATAACTAATCATTTATAGAAAATTATTTTGAACTTGAATGTTTTAGTTTCCTTTCTTAGATGACTTGCATTTTTATCATGTTTTTATTCATACATGTGTGTAACACCCTCAATGACTTAAATGATAAAAAAAAGAGCAAAAAAAGCAAGTTTATTTAAAACTCAATTTTCTCCTGTCTTTACATATTTATTAATATGGATTAATGTTTCAAAGTAATTTTGCTTCTGGAATAAGTGTGTGTGTGTGTATGTGCATGTGTGTGCCATAGTTCTTGGAGGCATTTGTTGACAGAGAGGGGACTGATTTGAGTAGCAGATATATGACCTCATTTTTTTCCTTGGTAGCTTGCAATTTGGATTTAGGTTCAAAAGGATTAAATATTTGAGCCTGATGATTTCACAGGTGCCAGTTGCCTAGAGTTTCTAATCTGTAGCCTTAAACTATTTTGTAATTTCTAATTGTAGAGATTATATAGGATATTGTAAGTCCATTCGATAATAATGGAAAGGAGTGTGCTGTGTGTATTTTTGGAATACTGCTAGAGTCTTTGAAGAACTTAATACTTATTTTACACTGTTTATTCCTTAACTGGAAACAGTGGTTGCTTGAGTTAGCTCTTTTGAACATTTTATGTTTATTTTTGCTGGCAGTTTTTGCAGAAAAAAGACACCAAAGGTAACACTGTGTGTAACTATCTAAAAATGAGAAAACGAGGATTTTTTTGACTAGGATGATCAAGACTTTATTCAACAACTGAAAACTTGATCACCCAAATAAAAATAGGGCAAGAACAGTAGAGATCAAAAGCGGAAAACATTCCCATCTGCTATGCCATGTAGTCTTCCCCTGCATAGTGGTTTAGTACCAATGAGTGCCCCTTCTTTTGGGGGCATAGATAGTTATCTTAGATAAGATTCCTGTTCTCATGAATATTGCTTTCTAGTAGGGGGAGATGGGCAGTATAGACTAGACATCATTATTAAGTAAATTGCCTGGTACATTAGAAGGTGTTAAGTGCCACTGAGAATACAAAAAAAGAAAAAAACAAAAAAACCCAAAACAGGCTAAAGAGGATTCTGGAGTTTTGGAACTGATGAGAGAAACTGGTAACTTTAGGTAAGCATGTTAGATCTTACTGAGAATTTAGCATTTAATTGAAATATTGAAAAAACTAGTCATGCACAAATTTAGGAAAAGAATGTTCTAGGCAAGGGAATAGCCAGTGAAAAATGGCAGAAAGCCAGAGTGAGTACTTGGAGTGTTGGAGGAATAGCGAGATCAGTTGGCTAGAGACAATTGGCAATAGGTCCCAGCAGCGACTGACAAGTCAATCTTGAGGACCTTCTAGGACCTTCTAGGACCTTCTAGACATTTATTTTTTAACATATGTGGTACAAGAGGTCTTATGTCATAAAAATTACACACACACTTGGTTTTTTCTCTGGGAGAAGAGGGAAACCCATGGAGATGTTTGAGACAATGAGTGTTTGATCTGTCTTATGTTTTAAAGAAACTCCTCTGGTTGGCATACTGAGAAAAGTTTGTAGTGGAGTAAAACCATTTTCTGACTAGTGAAATAACATTAATGGAGGAGTTTAAAATAACAAAAATTTTTTCTCTCACAAAATCAAGATGTTAGTATGCCATGGTCCCTCTGAAATTTCCAGAGGAGATACAAAATTTACCATATTTTGCTGTGTATAATGTGCAGCCACATTTTTGGCTCAAACTTTCAAAAAAATAATCTTTCATTATAATTTTTTAATTCAAATTTTTGTTTATATTTAGGTAGTTTTTTGGATTATAAAGGAATTTTAACATTTATTTTTTAACATATGTGGTACAAGAGGTCTTATGTCATAAAAATTACACACACAAGAACAGATCCAATACACAAGAAGCTTTTCCTCCTGCTGCCTCCACCATCCGATGACTCTCTGCAGGAGGAGGTCCAGTGTCTCTCACAGCTCTGTTGCCATGCTCTTTAACATATTTAATAGCTATTAGCTTAAAGTTTGCAGTGTCTGTATTTTGTGAAAAATATCAGCTACATTGCTAGCTTTTGCCAAAAGCATATGAAGAGAAATGTCAAGCTGTTTACCCTATGGCTATAAAATCGGCATCACCTCTCTTATCATGTCAGAGTCACTTACTCTGTGGACAATAATATGTTGCTTTCCATTTCATTTCCTTAACTCATTGACTGAAATTGCTTTCATTGCAATTTTGTCACAAGTTTAACAAAAGCGATCATCTTCCAGGGTGTTATTTTGCATGTGGATATCGTTATTGATTTCTAGAGTTACACTTTCAACTCATAAGTATAAATAAAATAATTAAAACATTTACATAGATATGGAATTAGTACAATCCATGTATAATACACACCCTTATATTTCCCTTACAAATTTGGACCAAAAAAGCACTCATATACGTAGCAAAACAGGGTGCCTTCTTGTTGCTCCCAAGCTGCTGGTGGCTGGTGAAAATCCTGGCTGTTCCTTGGTTTGTAACTGCATCTTTGCAATTTCTGTGTCACTAGCAAGTGGTGTTTACTCCTGTTTGTTTTCATGTGTCCTCCCCTTTCCTGGTAAGGAATTTAGTAGATGGGTTAGAGCCCACCCTAATCTAGAATGGCTTCATACTATTTTGCACGTTAATTATATCTGTAATGACCTTAATTTTAATAAGGGCACATTCACAGGAATTGAAAGTTAGAAACTAAATGTTGACTTATGATGATGCATACCTAAACCTGTATCGTGCTTGTAAAAATGTTTTTTGTGCTTTAAATTTTTAGATTTTTATTGAAGGAACATTGTACCATATTATATAGATTAAAGGTGTTCACCATTACAAATCAACATGTGTATGTAATATATTATGTTTACCAAATTAATTCACTTGGGTAAAAAAATGAATGCAATAACCAATTGGCATGAATATCTGATATACTGAAAATTTAGAATACTTAGTGTATTAACATTGCAAATCACTGGTTTATTTCATGTAGTCGTTTGAAAAATAGCTTTATTTGTTTTGTTTACATTTCTATATGCCCTTTTTTGGGTGGAAGCTTGGTATATACTAAATAGGGAATTGGGATCCATTGAATTCCAGCTCCAGCAATTCTAGATTCCAATGGTGTGATTCTGAATGGGTCATTACACCTCTCTGAGTTTCAGTTTTTCACCTAACAAAAGAGGCAGGTGAATCAAACAATCTCTCATGTCCCCTATGCTCTGTATCCTGTGAAGTTTCCTCAGTTTCGTGTGTTTTTCACTTCATTGAAGGCACATTGAAGAGCTGAGAGAACATGAAGTCACTGACCACAAACTAAAGCCAAGCAAACAACCTATCACTGGAGAACTGTTCTTCCACAAAAAGTCAGAGTGAATGTGAACTGTGAGAGAGAGAATCTATGACAGCAGAGAGTTGGGTAACGAAGGGCATTTTCAAAACCTTTGTATGGGAATATCATTTGCATGTTTTAATGTAGTTTCCAGATCATTGTTCATGAAGACGAGATCTGCATGGAGCAAGGCTGGTTGTAGAGCAACATTTGAACTCCCCTCATTTTCCCTAGAGCCACATCAACACCTGCTTGCTCCCCTGCACCTCCCCAAGTCAGGCAGCAGACACCAAGGTCTGGACAGGAGTGTTTCCAAGGATTTGACTCATTCCCTGCCGCCTCCCCAGTGTTTAGTGCAATGCCAGGTACATCAGAGCCACTCAGTACACACTTGTTGACTGGATGAATGTTCAATGAACTCAGTCTCAAAGACTTGCAGGAAAAGGTTCATCAATTCCATATGACAGGTGAAGGATCCTCTCACATTTCTGCACCTGTTGGATTGGGAATCCATGCCCTTAATACATTTGCTTAGTAACCCTTGGGAAAGCCACATCGAGTGATGGAAGGAGTACAGAGCTGGGAGTCTGGATCCCTGGATTCTAGGACTGTCTTGCCCATCCTGAGATGTGTGGCTTAGAGGTTAGAGGAAATATACAGCATCTGGAGACTTCAGCATCCCCTAAGGAAAAATTAAAGAATTGTATAATTAATATTTACTAGAATATGTAGCTTCTCTATTTCTTCACTATCCTTTGTTGGAACAGTACTAACAGGAATTCAAATATAAGTTTCTTTCTGTTCATAAATACTTTATTTGGTCCAGTGCTTGTAATCTTAGTAAAATTAAAGTAAATCATTTTGAATTTGAAAAATTTTAAAGATATATAAGGAATAAAAAATCCTATGTATAATCTATCTTTATACTGTGTTGACTTTCTTCTGTGTTACATATGAAATCTAACACTTTCAAATGATTACAGCTCCATGACACATTCTTTCATGCTCCCCGTGAGCAGAGACCTCCCCCTAGATTTCCAAAAGCTGTGTCTGCCTCTAGCACAAATGGTCCACCTCACAGCATTTTGTATGCTAGTCTTTATTCAACTATAGATTCTTACGTATTAAGAATCCAATCACTGGTGATCACTCAAAGCTATTTCCAGTCCAGTCTTAATGTTTATTAAATAAAGTTTATGAGAAAATTTCTCAGTGTGCATTTACATTGTAAATTATTCCATCTGATATGGAAAAAGTACATCAGGCAAAAATTTAAAGAGATGCAAATTGCAATTTAATTATTACCTAGGATTTTAAAAAAAATGAGGCTATTAAATGAAGCAGTCAGTTAAATGTAACTACAGTTTATGCACTTTTAACCAAGGAAATCTTTCTAATGAAACCAATCAAAGATAGCAAATAGATGTTTATTTATTTTAATAAGACAATGAGTGAGTGAGACCAGTTGTTCATAATGAAGACTGTAAGCAATTTAGCTATCTATTAGGTTAAATAAATCATGGAACTTCCACAAAATGTGATACTATTTAACTATTAATAATGCTGTGGAAGTATTTTTATGCCTAAAGAAAGATATTTGATATTTTACCTAATCAAAAAGTGTGAACAAAGCTATGTGCAGCATTTTACAGATCTGTTAAAACTATGTGTTTGAGCACATTCATCTTTACACATATCTTAACAATGGAGATTCTAGTATTTTTTAATTTTTCTATAATTAGCAATGTGTTTTCTTGCCAAATATTTAAACAAAGCTTTTATAGAGAAACAATTCTGTTAATTCTATTAAAAACATAGGAGTAAAAATGATAAATACTGTCCATATCAGTCTTTGTTTTTCTGCCCCAGTCTTTTATTTTTCTCTTAGATTCTACAACTGAATATTGGGGTGTACTGATCCGTGCAGACACAACAATGAAGCTCAGTAATGCAGAGTACAGATCAGAGGGTTGATCCTGGGCAGACGTTAGGTAATGACTATTGACCATTTATCAGGTTTCTCATGTCTATAGTTGATCAAAAATTTGGACTTGAGCCAAATAGGTGAACTTTGAGAAAATGACTGAAAAGCTGAGCTTCCTATCAACAACCCAATCTAAGCAGATTATGTGAAGTAACACAGCTTATATCTTTTTTTTAAATCTAATTAACCTTCCTGAAATACTACTGGTGACCAAATATATTTGTTGCCCAGGTTGGATTTTCAAAAACTATTTACTAAACTGGAAATGCATGAGTTCACATGTTCTCTATTGCTCCCTTAAGCTGAACCCTGATCTGAATGAAATTTCCTGGAAGAAAAGGAGGGAAAGAGTGTGACTATGACATTTGTAGAAAGTCAGTAGAGATGGTCACGTTTTCCTTATAGGTAGAGACTTTGAGATAAGGATGATTGAGGGGCAGATCTCGTGCTGGGGGTACACCTTCCTGCCACCTTTTGGTAGACTTCCCTCTACCCTTATCAACTCAGCGACAAGCTTTTCTCCCACCACATGGAAAAGGGGACAGAAAGTTGCAATATCTGAGAGCAGTATTGTCCTCAAAAAGTCTCTTTCTCACTATGATATGAAACAGCACCCTGAGCCTTATTGATGAGGTTTCCATGACTATCTCACTACTTCTCATCATAACTAACCTCTAAGTCTTCTCCTAAGTGATACAGCCTTCCCCTTCTGATTCAATTCTATGAGCCTACTTGTAGATCCCCAAGTGTTATATTCTTTTCTTTTGTCAGAAACCACCTTTTATTTTTTATGTTTTTTGATTTTGTGGACCATGGTTTGAAATTCTTTTTTTTGTTGTTGTTATTTTGTTTTGTTACATAGTCATTTTCAGTTTTTAACAATAAATTTTGTTGAAGGAACGTTGCATCATAACATTATACAGGTTTAAGGTATGCATCATTTAAAATCAAGATCTGTATATAATAAATTAAATTCACCACCACTATTTCAGCAATTCCTTCACTTAGCATTGATCCTCTCTACCACTTTGCTCACTCTTCTCCCTCTTCTCTTCCTGCAACCATTAATTTGCTTTTGTTGACTAAAAATCTATTTTATATGATTTAGAGAAATCTCCTCTTTCCAGGTCATTCATCTGACTGCTATCCATACAGACCACTTGTGTTTTCCTTGTATCAAATTCTGCTAATGTTGATTTGTTTGTCTCCTCCACTAGATATGAATTCCTAGAAGGAAGAACAGATTTCTTCACCTTTTAATATGCATCCAGAGGTGGATAGCCCATGGGTATTGATTTGTCTGTGAATGCAATCCACCATTTTGAAGAGTAGATATGAGCTCTCAGCTGGGACAGTATGAATAGGATACACATCAATTCCACAGTTCCTGCCTGGAAAATCAGACTAATCATAACCATGTTTTCAGCTTCACCATTTATGGAAAGATTCACTTCACAAAATTGAAAGGTCTGGGAAAATGTAAAGAAATTTAATGCAAGAGAAGTAAGGTACAAAGAGAATCAATAGTTGAATAACTATATATTATCCAATTAGTCTGGGGATTATAGGGGGGGAAATAGATTGCAGTTTGTATATGTGTGCATAAAAGTAGATAGCTATGATTTTGTCATTACACATGTGTGTTGTCCTACTTTTCTTCAAAGAAAGGTGAACTAGATTTGTGTTGTTAGGGCCACCTTTCAAAACTAGCCTCCAAACCTCATATAATCTGTGAGTCCTGAGTCAACTTTTTGGTTTGAGTACTTCACACTTTGTAGGCTTTCATGACAATGTCTTATTCTCAGGAAGAAATGCTGAAGGAGGTTTAATGGAACATGTGGCTTTAGTCACATAACATCAATAATTTTGGGTACCCTAGTCTGGATTTCTCCTTCACAGCCAGCTGTTTCTGACGTCTGTTGATTGAACCCTGGGTAACAAGCTGTAGTAAAGCTTGATAATATCCTGCCACTGCTTTCATCTTTATTTAGAGGAATCACAAAGGGGTATGACATGAACTTTTCTTTTCTCAACAAGAAAACATACCAATCTCTCCTTATTCTCACCAATTCTCTCTCTCATCTTGCCCGACCAAGACCCAAAGTCTTTTCACTGCTTTCTCCTCTGGGAGGCAGACTATGTGGCTTCCATTAGGACACTGCTTTGTGGTAATCAAATCATTGGGTTATTTTTCACTCCCTCCTTGAATATTGGTTGCTTGTGAGAGTCAGTGGATTGCAGGTCGCTATTAGAGGACAGTCAATTATCCTAACTTGCTTTTAAGGGGTCAACTTCTTTTTAGCAACAGGATCTAATTTTAGGGCACAGGACATAAGATTGAATCTATGCCCAACTCATGTCAGGTGCTATGGGGATCTAGGAAAAAATTCAGTAAAAACATTTGAGTGCCAACTACTTGTATGGTACATGAATGAAAAAGGTACTGTCTGAAAAATAATGGGTAACAAAGATAAAATTCACAAAGTGATTCAGAGAACCATTGAGTATAATATGGTCTTGTTTTCTGTGTCAGGTTGCCCAGACTTCATGGTGCTTGAGAATTACCTAGAGAGCTTAATAAAATATAGATTGCTAATTCAGATAATTCTGAGAAGGACACAGAACTAGTAGTCTCTGTACCAGGGGAGATTAGACAAATAATCAACATAAGCTCTGGTAGTATAGTGGCTGAGTTAAGTGTGTGATTTTTCTGTTTTTTTTTTGCCTGTATGTTGAATTAGCTTCGTTAGGTAGGGACTCATGCATCTGTCAGTATCTTCAGAAAGTGGGTGAGGGAAAAAGAGATCCAACAAGCTGCAACAATTTTTGGCAGAGGGCTGAGGTATCTGGGTAGATTATTATTGGGAAGGAAGGTATCATAGGTAAGGAAAACCCTGTGAACAAAACCACTGCACCTCAAATGACTAAGGTGTATGTGTGTGGTGTGGGTCAGTCATAGAGTAGACTCTTACTAGGGTAGAACATATGTGTTCTTACTGGAATGGTGGCACTTACTGGAATGCACAAGGGCTCTAGACAAAAGCCATAAGCAAAATTAATTCTATCTGGGATTCTTTCAGAATGTGGCAGTCTTCTGGATGAGGAAATTCTGACTTGGATTCAGTAAGATAAACAGAACTTTTGAATGTAGGGCCCAGAAGTTGGACACAATTATTTCAGGTCCAGGGATGCCATGTGGAAGGCACCAGGGCACCAGTGTGTTTGAGTAGCTACAGTTAGACATATTGTTGAATCATAAAGGGTGAGTATAGGATAAGGAGGAAAGGTAGTGGGAATAAGGAGATGGAGCTGGCAGTGAGCCAAGGACATGGTCACCCTCTTATAGTTTATTCTCAACAGAGAAGCCAGAATTGTCATATATCTCTGCCGAAATCTCCTGACTCAGTGTACAAGCCTGTCTTACAAGGTCCTTCAAGGTGCTATGTGATCTATCCTATCGCTTATCTGACATCTCCCTTTTTATTTAACCTCTTCTCTTTGTTCACATCGCTCTAGGCACTCTAGTCACCTTGCTGATTCTCCAACATGCCTAGGCACACTCTGTCTCTGTGCCTTCCCTCCAGTTGTTTCTGCTTCATGCAGTCTCCTATCCAGACCTCTTCACAGCTCCCTGCCTTAAATGTCACCTTCTCAGTGGAGGCTCCCAAGTCTTTTCACCCACTTAGCATTATAGCTCCTTACAACACTTTCTATTTGCTTCCCAGTTCTAGTTGTCTCCAGAGCACTCATGATTATCCAAAAACTTGTTATGTTTACTGTTTGTCTCTCCCATTAAAATGAATACTGTTTGAACAGAGGTCTTGAATGTTTTACTCACAGCAGCAGCCCCAGTTTCTACAGTAGTGCTTGACACATAGCAGACACTGAATAGTTATTTGTTTTGTGAACAAATACACATTTTGTATGCCAAGTAAAAGAGATAGGATGTTGTCCTGAAATCATCAGAGAACTGTCAATGGGCTTTAAGCCAGGGAGGAACAAGCGGGATTTGAATGTTTGTAGATCACATTGAAGTGTGACTTCTCCGAAGTGGAGAGCAAACCAGGGGTTGGGAAAACAGGTTATTGCAATCATCTTGGATGTAAATAAGTGAAAGAGAGCCTGTAGAGAAGTAGATACCATGGAATAGAGAGTAGAGAGTGACTTTAACAGATATGCTAAAAATGGAATTGATATTACTTGAAGGCTAATACATGGTATGAGGGAATAGAAAGAATGAGTCTAAGATAACTCCCAGGGCCTCTAACAATGTGAAGAAAAATGGGAGCAGCAGGAGCAGGATTGGGTGGTGGGAGATGGAATGTTCACAAATACTCTTTCCAGGGTCCCATGTAATGAAACTGTTGTCAGTGTAGGCAATATATACCAGGGATTATGTTGCTCAATTGAAAGTTTCAATGACTCAAAGACTAAATTGAGTGGCGATTCATACTTTCATCAGAATCATAATTGCTCATCACATAATTGTTCATCACATCACATAATTGTTCATCAGGTGCTGTGGTTTTGGAGAGAAGTGAGATATACTCTGGGTCAAATAGAATACAGTCTAGAGACAAGTATGTAAACAAGCATGAAACAACGAACACAACCTACCAAATCTTATTGTAGATTAAAGAGCCATAAGAGCAGAGAGGAGCCAAACATATGTTCATTAAATTTTGTTTGAAACACTTATTCTGAAGGCGTTGGATAGGAAGTAAGAGACCTGAAGATAGGAATATCAGTGATGAGGTAAGGTGAAGGGGAAGACAGGGCAGAGAATGGAATTCTAGGTGGATAAAAGGATATGAACAAAGACAGTTTGATATGACTGAGTACAAGACATATAGTGGGGAGGAAAGTGGTGGAAGATTTTAGGCCACATTGGGAGAGACTTGAATGCCAATGATAGGGATTTAAGCTTTGTCTTGCAGTCATGTGTAATGGACTATTTTAGAGCAAGGGAATAATATGCTACTACCTGTGTTAAGAAATCAGTTTGGATCATATAAGTTTGGAGTGGATGGTTTCTGGGAGAAGGGACTGAAGGGAATGGGGTACAGGGGTGGAGATCACAACGACCCTGGTTGGAGACAAAAGGTATTTGATAAATGTTATGATGTACAAGAGAAGAGGCATGGAAACCGAAAATGGTTCATTAGTAGAACTGATTATACTTAGAAGGCTAATTTAAGCTTCTTGGAGAGAAAGAAAAGCTCAGGATGAATCTACGTTTTCTGTTTAGGTGGCTAGGTGAATGATGATATGTTAAGAGGTTGAGTAGAGTTGGAAGAGAGGGAGTCAGTGAATCAGACAAACTGCTTGGGATTCTTGCACTTGGGACCAGAGAGTATTAGTGAGGATTTTAAGTTTGATTCCTCTCCCTGACAGGTCATTCTGGGGGTGAAGCTAATACTTGTGGCTTCAGCACATTTAGGGCAAGAGAGGCTTTTATTCATAGAAATGGGTATGAGACCAAGGGTAAGTGACATCAATCATTAAGGGTCATGGGGCAAGATGAGGTCACTATGAAAATTGTTGTCCCAAGTGGGTCATCGAAATAACTGTGGTTCTGGGCTCCAGCAGGAGGCAGAGATCAAAGCCAAGGATGGCATAAGGAGGTAAGAAGAGTTAAGAGGTGTTGGTGATGCCTGGCAGCAGAGACACTATCCAGTGCTAAGCTTTGGCTGCTCCTCAAGGAAGGGTGATTGAACCCAAGGAGTCCCAAGTAGAGCGAACACACTAAGCAACTTCTTTTAGGAGAGCCACATCTTCCTTCACTGAAAGAGGAACCCAACATTTGTTTCTTTCTTTTAAGTTTGCTTACCAATATGGCTATTTGCAATTCACACTACTGTCTGAAAAATTTCAGAGCAAATAGAAACTTGTGTCTTCTTTCTGAAAGTGGAGAGATGTAGAAAAGAAAACTGTCAGGAGAAGGGGTTCTTGTCAAAAGCAGGTAATAACTCCCTTCACTGGCAAGGTTCATTATACTTCATGATCAGGTGATAGAATGGGAAAGCCATTGAGTGTTCATTCCACCCCACAACTTACATACCCATTCATTTATTTGTTCACTCAGTAAGTATTTGAGGGTCAGGGATGAGTCCTTTACATGAGGAATCTGATGCTATCTATTGGTAGATTTTTCAGAATTCAGTTGAATTATCAGTCACCCCGCTGTGTCTGAGAATTGCATGTTTGTGTGGGAAAGCACCATGCACCCAAGTTGGAATTGGGTCCAGGAACTTAAGCAATGCCCCTTCCAGGTGTTACAATTACAAAAGGAACTTTTTCCTCCTGGGTCAAGGCATAAGAACTAGCAAAACAGGGACAGATTTCCGTCCCTACTTGCCCCAGCCTTCAGCAGCTGGGTGAGGTGCACCAGCCACACGGCTAGATGCGGCGACCCTGCAGTATTTCCCTTGCTTTCATTTTCTGTCACCTCACAGTTACTTCAGTTCAAGAAGTATTCATTAAACAAAGCACTATGTCACAACTCTGAAGAATCTGTAAAGAGATGAATTTCAGTCCTTGTCTACTAAGTTTACAGTTAGTACAGAGAGTAAAACAAGCACATACAAAAACAATGGTATCAATTTTTTTCATTTCCATATGTATGTATACCTATACATATATAATGCATTATAATGTACATTATAATTTACATTTATATATATAATAAACATATACTTTAGGATAAGGCATGACATTCACATACACACACACACACACACACACACAAATCCTTAAAGAATGTATGTGAGCCTTTATAAGAACATTCACAATAAAAAGTGTTACTTTGAAATCAGGAAATCTAAATTACAAAAATCATGATCCAATCTAAAAAGGTGGGGAATGTAGATCATGACCATAAAGGTCAAACTAAGTCTTCAAATTTTCAGTTTCCTGGCATCCAAAGTGAAAACTGAAAAATGGTCAAGCACATAATTCTCGAGATGAAACATTCGGTCTCCACTGAATTGATCAGGAGAGGCAAGGCCATGCTGGCCCCAAATCTCAGAGTTTATGTCACAATAAATATTATCCTATAAATAAGCTACAGGTTAAGAAACTAGCTACAAAAATGTACCACAGTGACTCAGGCCCAGAACATCTCCATCTTGTGAATTACTATTTGAACACAAGGCCTCTGTGTTAGCTGTGAAAGGGAGGGAGACATGAGTAGAAAAATAACTTCTGCTCAGAGCTCACTGCCAGGACTAGTCACATGATCATGCCTAACTATAAGGGGCCCAAAAATGTAATATTTGGTCAAATTACCACCTGTGAAACACACATGGCTATGCATACCTTCTCTGAAAACTGAATTCTCAAAGAACTCTTCCATATGAGACTTCAAGCAAGACAGAATAACAAAGGAATAAACATGGTGTTACATGATTTCAAAGAAAGAGGTGACCTGTTCATTTATTTAGGGTGATCAGGGAAGTTTGGTTGGAAGCTGGATGGGTTTTAAAGAATGATGAAATCTTTCGAAGATGTGCGGAAGTTAGGTAGGGGGAAGGTCATTACCACAGATAGGATGGTAGACTGTACTCTTTCTCGCCTTGAAATATCAAATGATCTAGTTTACCTGGTGAGGGAAGTTGTAGGAAGTCAGGTTGAAAACATGAACAGCAGCCAAATTGCAGAGAGACCTGTGTTTGGTTCAGTAAGTATTTGGGAGTAGGAAGTCCCTGCTGCTATCAGTTAAAGGCTTCTACTTACTGGGGCTGCTAAGAAGCCTTTCCAGAAATATTTAATCATGTTTCAAGGGATTATAAAAACAGAAATCATAAAACTTTTTTTTTTTTTTTTTTTGCTTTTCTTCAGACATACCAATAGCAGCGAGTGATGTACCCTTAAACATTTCCTCAGGAAAAAATAATGAAGTGAATTAAAATAAACCTTCTTTCAGGTTGTTCCAAATGAACTCATTTTGTAGCCTTTATCAAGGTTTCCTTGCCATTTGGGAAATTTATTTAAGTTATTAAAAAAATTCCCTAAAATTCTCAGCTGAAAAATTGGCTTCTGTTTTTTCTACAAAGCTAACTCACCTGATTTGTCAGAACAGCTTGAAAATGAAGTGCTAACTGGTGGGTTTTATTGAAAGGAAACCAAGTGGAACAACATATGTATTTTCTTAGGAAACTCAAAAAGCTCACAGTCATGTGGCGTTCCTTGGGGTGAATTCTTTGTTATGAATTACAACCTGCTTACTGATGAGTTGTTAATAAAAAGTAGGCCTGCCGGGCCATTATTTTTTTCCACACAGTACACACAGTTTAGTTTTCTTTCTTTCTTTTTTTTTAAGTTTTCATTAATGCACTGAGTGTGAATAAATCTGTTTCTAATTTGTAATTGTTTTCCCTTCATCTGGACAATAATTTATTGCCAAATCCAGCACTTGTCTATTATTAACATCCCCCCAACAGGAAAATGGTTTAATTTTTCTTTTTCTTTTTCCTTACTTTCTTCACCAGTCTCTTCCTTTTTTTTTTTTTTTTTAATTTAATGTAGAGAATGTAAAGACCCAAAATTTGTAGAATGGCAGGGTACTGGTGGCAGAGGTAACATCCAAATGCGAGCTGGTGGAAAGCTGGAGCGACCATAGCACTCGTGGGCCTGTCCACGCCGCGTCGTGAGGGCTGCCAGCTGGAGTTGTTTGGAGCTGAGAAAATAGGTTCAGGGAAAACTAGAAACAGATGGTAACCTGAGGTGGCAGGACAACTTCATTTCGCATGGCAGTTTTCATTTATTTATTTATTTTACATGTGCATCTGGTCACACTGGGGAGCCCCTATGCACCCTCATTATTATGCTGTTAATAGTGAATCTGATTTGCCAAGGAATATGAGCAATTAAGTTCACTATGTATTCAAGTAGATTCATATTTTAGTGGGCCTTCGTGAGGCATGTTAGTGGTTAAGATTTTATGTGGAAAGGGCGTAGAAGCTGCTGTTTGAAGTTCTAGTGGGGTGGAAAATGCGTATCTACCAATTAAGGATGTTAATGCGGCCCCACCGCCAGAGAACATGCCAAGTTGTCCATAAACAGCCAGCAGGATGCTAATGCATTGCTGTAAGGGCAATCTTGATCTTAGAAGAGCTTGACTACTTGGGGTTGCTCCTTCATAGGCACATGGATGACTGAATCCATTGTTCTTTTCCCTGGAAGCATGCATTGAGGGCTAGAGATGGGGTTGGTATTCTTAATTCATGAGTCCCTGTCTCCTTTTTCTATCAATATCTGCACCAGAATCTCAAATTAGCAAAAATCGTCTGTGACATGAGAGAGAATTTGAGCTGAAAAAATGATTTTGACTTGTTCTCATTGGCTGTAATTTTCATACTTCTAAATTTTTTTGGGTATGACATTTCTAAATGCTTGTGATTACTGTAGTACCTTTCGGTGATTTGCCAGGTCTCTATCTCTGTGACAGTGAATTCTTGACTAATTTGTAGTTAATTTTCCAGAATCGGGAGGTTTGTCTAATTTTAGTTATCGCCAGGTAATCTGACCAATCTCATCATTACTCATCAGCTCCAGTTGCCCCAACAACTGGAAGTTCATTCCCAATGTGCACAATGAATACTTTTCTAATCCAAATACACAGGTTGTTCTGACATTTGACCTGAGTCCACACGGAAATAATCAACTTGGAGTATTGCTTTAGTGACCAGAACTACAAGTTTAGTAGTTGATGCTCCCCTAAGAGCCTCATTACTTACATTGCCTGTAAGTCAGGACATTTTTACTGAAGTGAAACTATGGAAGTGTGTCCCAGTAAGAAAAGGATATGTGTATGTGTGCAAACTAGACTCTTAAGTATATGTTATGATGATGAGAAAAGAAATAAATAAATGCCTTGTGCCTCTGAGAAAATGGGCACACTGTCCTTTTATAAATGGGAGCAGGCACTGCTATGATCTGAACTTAAAGAGGGGGCTACCATGCCAAAGTGGGATGTTGTCAGGGAGTAGTAAGTGTGACATGTGGACATGCCACCCCTGTGGGAGTCTGTTCGCCTCTGCTGGTGTCCAGAAGTTGGTGCTGTCATCAGCAAGCCACTCTGCCCGAGAGCACCATCACAGATGAGTGCCAGTTGGCTACTTCTCCAGCAGGAAAGTGTGAGATGAGAGAATAGAGAGGACAAACAGAAAGGAGCTGGGAACTATAAATCAAGGACATCGATGTCAAGGCACTATAGAGCGTAAGGGTAGTAGACATCGATAAACATTTCATATATGTTCACTAAATCAACAACTGTTTATTCAGGAACCACTATGTGCTAAGTTCCACTAAGATATACTTTATTTTTATTTAGACATTGCAGTTTTAAATAATTAAAAAAATATATCATGACTAGTTATGACCAGAATGTCATGTTTAGTGCATGAAGAATACTCTGTGGCTGGTGGGTTGACACTTTTCTAACATTTATAAGGTTTGAAAGCTGAGGCTTTGGAATTTGGCTGTGTCATGATAAACAGGTCACTTAACCTCTGTGAGCCTCATAGAGAACTTGAACATTTCTGTCTCTATTCTTGTGGGGACTAAACAAGGTAATGGATGGAAAACACATAGAGGTTGTAAGAATGTAATTAAACAGGCAAGACAATGACTTTCCTTCCTTCCTCTTCAAGTGCAAAACAATCGTTAAGGATTCAAAATTTGATCATGTCTGTTAACATGCAATCACATGCTGATGGATTCTTCAAGATGCTTTGGTTCAGACAAGTCACAACTGGTCAAGGAAGGACGTTGTTCTTAGACACCAAAGCAAGATGAAACTTGTTACAAGAACGTATGTCCTCTGGAGTTAGCATGTCCCAATGCTGAAATTAAATGAAGCTGGTATTTTAAACACTACTATTTACATAAAGAAATTGAGAAGTAAATTATCATAGGCACATGCAATGATTGTTAAACCTCACATACACTTTAAAGACAGCAATATTGCAGATTGTAAAGGTGAAACAAAGAAAGGATGGATACAGGCAAGAAACCTTTTGAATAGATGTTCAAATCCAAATGAAGGAGTCCTATGATGATTGCCCTTTCCTTAGACTGAAGGGTGAACTGGTCTCTGGTGTTATGCTTCCAACTTACTAAACATCTGTCTCCCTTAGTTCCTTCCCTGGAAACGTATTTAAATAGTTTCTGCTTTCTCACTGTAGGCAACCTGGGTTGGAAAATCCTCTGCAGACACAATTTATATGAATAAAAAATTGGTGCGTATGTGTTTGTGTGTATGTGTTAAACCACAGTTAATTCTTCCCTTTGGCCCTTATTTTAGGCCTCAAGCCCAGAAAAAAAAGGAGCCTAGCACCTTCCCATATGATCTCTTTAGTCTTGTTTTCTAAGGCTTGTAAAAAAAAAAAAAAATTTGATCCCCTGAGTTCAAAGCACTATGTCCCACACCTCCTGAGGGACCTTCCCCAGCCAGGCCTCTTGTTGATTCATGGAGGCAAATCCTCCCAGTCTACTAGTTTGGCAACATGTATCAAGTGGTATTGGCTTCCTCATTCCACCTGGGAGTCTTCAAACCCCACAGTTCTTATTCCATTGTGATTTCCCTCCTCTGTTCAGTTGTATGTGACTCTGTGTGTGTGTGTGTGTGTGTGTGTGTGTGTGCATGTGAAAATTCAAGTTTTTACCATCTCTCTCATTGTCTCCAGAGGGAGTTCACTCTTCCTGCTCTGTGTTTTTCACAAGTCTGGATATTTTCAGCTCCCACCATACAACTTTACACATTCCTTGGTTTGGATATCAATTGTGGATCTGGGAACATAATGACGCATCTGAATACATTTCTCAGAAGAATAAAACTGATAAAACTTCCAGCATTTCCATCATGTCTTCACCAAAAAGCAAAAGACAGAAAAAAAAAATGTTGCTCCTCTAGCTGTGACCAAATTTCCCCCCACGATTCTCAGAACTTGAAGGCTGGAATGTGGTTGAGGTGCTGTAGACTCTCTCAACAGGGTTGGAGACAGTCTCTTCATTATGGGCTTATGTAACTATCTCAGTCTTTGAAACTGGCAAACAAGTTATTGTCTTATTCTGGGAATGATTCCAGAGGTATACAGATTAAAAGTCCAGTTTCCCCATTTATTTGGGAGGCCCAACTTGACTGCTCAATCATCGCAGCCCTCTTCTGCCTAGCAGACTTCCATTTTTGATGGTGTATCTGGAACTGCTAATGAAAAGAACTAGAAGGTTGAAACTAGATGCCTAAGAAGAGAGCCTCTTGGCTCCTGAGTGAGGGAATAGATGAGACAGAGGGAGAAATGCAGTAAGCCACGCTAAATAATGACCCTCTAGAATAACTACATCCCAGTCCTAGGAACCTTCAAATATTTTGCTGTAACTAGCAAAGGTAACTGAAGATCTGATTAAATTAAGGTCTTAAAATAGGAAGATTATCTTAATTGTGTCTTATTTCTCTCTGGGTCATTGGTGCCTAACAAATGACATCATGCTAAAAGACTCAGCACATTTTTTTGTGTGTGAAAAAATCACTAACTGACTAACCCTCTTTCAGTGACAACTTCTGCTTTGAAATTGTTCAGGCATAGTGAGACTTGTCACCAGACTGGCTGGAGGCTAAAATGCTGTCACTGGTCAATTTCGTCCCAGGGATTTCTGCAGTGAAGGTGCCCAGGAACATCTCAACTTGACCCCAGGCCAGATTCCTTCATAGAGTCTGTCTTGCCCATTGCCATGAGTCCAACCAGCATGAGAGTTGTAAGCGGGAGTATTATCACAGAAAGGCTGGATGTTCCTTTTTATAACCAGAGTGGTGATATGATGCAGCTGAAGCATCATCCATCATGACCTCGGTGGTCAACCTGATGTGCCTGGTTCACAGTGCACTTCTGAATCCAAGCACATCATCAGAAAGAAGAGCAATGGTGAAGTCAAAGCACTGTTACCTGGAGCCTCCTGGAAGATGGAAGTGAGAAGAAAGCATGAGGAAAGAACTGGATACATAATTTCCAGGGGTCTTCTCAGGTCTTTTGCTTCTCCACATCCCCTCCACATAATCTGACCCCCTTTTAGAGATTACAAACATATATGGTTTTCTATATCTCATGTTTCTTCTTTTAAAAGTACGGCCCCTTCTGAGTTTGTGTTAGGCTGCTCGTTAGAAAAGATTCATAAACAGCCAAACTTCATTTTCAGGAAAGTGTTTTAAAGGAAAAACTAGTCTATCTTAACAAAAACTCTGTTATGGGTTCAACTGTGACTCCTTAAAATCATGCATTGAAGTCCTAACCCACGGTACTTCAGATGTGGCTGTATTTGGATATAAAGTCTTTTTTATATTGAGGTAACATTGATTTACAAAGAAATGTTTAGATGTGCACATTCACTCCTCATTGAATATATGATAATACAACATGCCCACATTCAAATTTGTAATAGTCCTCTATCATTATCCATTTCAATCCCATTGACCTTCCCCCAAAGTCTTTTCCAGCCCCCATACTCTTCCTGCTGGTAACCTCTGTTGTCAGTGTTTAAGGATTAGTTTTTGTTTTGTCTGTTATTTCTCTGTTTTTGGTTATAGTCTAAATACGAGTGAGATAATCTAGTATTTGTTTCACCTCTTTCTGAATTATTTCACTGAGCATAATCCCCTGTAGTTCCACCCAGATAGTGACAAATGGCAGCATTTCATTTGTTTTAGGACTGCGTAGTATTCCATTGTGTATACATGCTACATATTTTGCATTCATTCATCTGTGTGTGATCATTTAGGTTGTCTTCATTTCTAATGTTAATAATATTGCAATAAGCACGATGGTGCACACATCACTCCAAATTAGGGTTTTTGTTTTTTGTATTTTTTTTAATATCCAGAAGTTGGTTAACAGGATTATGTATATATGGAATTTTCATTGTCAGTTTTTTGAGGAATAAATGCTTACTGCTTTTCATAACGTTTGCACCATTTTATACTCCACCAATAGCTATAAGTGTTCCCTTTTCTCCACATCCTCCTCACCAATACTTGTTTCTAGTCCTTTGGATAATACCCATTCTCCCAGGTGTGAGCTATATCTCTGATATTTTAATTTGTATTTTCTTGATAACAAGAGATGAGGAACATCTTTTCATGTGGCCCTGTGTTTGTCCATCTATATGTCTTCTTTGGAGAAATGTCTACTCAGATCTTCTGCCCATTTTTCAGTGGATTGCTTGTTTTTATCTGTTTTTCTTTGTGTGGTTCAGATATTGTCAGCTCTTGTTAGGTATATGATGTATAAATATCTACTCCCATTCTGTAGGATATCTTTTAGTTTGGTGATTTCCATTATTTATTTTTGTTTTTGTTTCCCTTGCCAAAACATTTAAGTCCCCAAAGACCTGTCTAAGGTCATCAGACAACATAATACCTATGTTTGCCTCAGTGTATTTTATGGTTTACAATCTTATATCCAAGTCTCTAATCTATTTTAAAACAATATTTGTGCAAGGGTATTAGAGAGTAATCAAGCTTCATTCTTTTGTATGTGGCTGTCCAGTTTTCCCAGCACCATTTGTTGAAAAGACTTTCCTTCCTCCTGTTTATGTTCTTGGCACCTTTGTCATAAATCAACTAATAATATATGTACAAGTTTATTTGGGGGAACTGAATTATATTCCACTGATCTGTGTACATGTTTTTATTCTAGTACCATGCTGTTTTAATTACTATGACTTTGTAGTATAATCTGAAATCTAAGAGTGTCATACCTCCATTTTATTTTTCTTCTGATGGCTACTTTGCTCTTCGGGTCTTTTGTGACTCCATACAAATTAAAAATTTTTTGTTTTATTTCCTTGGAAAAACACCAATGAAATGTTTATGGAGATTGCATTAAATCTGTATATTGTTTTAGGAAAGATGATAATTTTGTCAACATTAATTCTTCCCAACCATGAGCATGAGATGATTTTCCACTTCTTTGTATCTTCTCCTATTTTCTTTATAACGTCCTATGATTTTTATTGTACATTTCCTTCACTTTGTTAATTTTATTACAAGGTATTTAAATCTTTTGGTCTCTCATAAATAGGATTGTTTTCTTAATTTCCTTCTCTTCTATGATTATTTGCATATAAAATGCAACAAATTTTTGTATATTAATTCTGTAGTCTGCCTCTTTACTATGCTCATTTACTAATTCTAATAGTTTTTTTGTGGACTCTTGAGGGTTTTCTACATATGTTATCATGTAATTTTCAAGTAGTGATAATTTTACAGATTCATTTCCAATTTGGATTCCTTTTATTTCTTCTTCTTGCCTAATTTGTTCTGCTAGGACTTCTAACATAATGTTGAATATCCGTGATGAGAGTGAACATCCTTGACTTGTTTCTGACCTTAGAGGAAATGCTTTCAGTTTTTCACCATTGAATATGATGTTGGTTGCAAGTTCATTGTATATGGTCTTTATTATGTTGAGGAATGCACCCTCTATCCCTATATTTTTAGAATTTTTATCATAAATGGGTGCCAAATCTTGTCAAATGTTTTCTCTGCATTTATAGAGATAATTGTATTAGTTTTTTTCTTTTCTTTTTTGAGCTGGTGTATTACATTAATAAATTTGCATATGTTGAACCATCCTCATATCCCTGGAATAAATATTACTTGGTCACAATGGATGGTCTTTTTGATATACATTCAATCTGATTTTCTAATATTTCACTGAGGATTTTTGCATCTATGTTCATCAGTGATATTTGTTTGTAATTATGTGTGTTTGATGCCTTTGTTATTGGTATTAATGTAATGCTGGCCTCTTAAAATGTGTTTGGAAGTGTTCTTGTTCTTTAATTTTTTTGAAGAGTTTTAGAAGAGTGTGTACTAATTCTTTTCGAAGCTTTGGTAAAAGTCACTAATAAAGCCATCTAGTCCTGGACTTTTCAGGGGGAGATTTTAAAAAAATTACTAACCATTTCAGTTCCCTTTCTTGTGATAGGCCTGTTAAGGTTTTCTGTGTCTTCCTCATTCAGGAAGACTGTATGATACTAAGAATTTGTTAATGTCCTCCAGGTTGTCAAATTTATTGGCATATAGGTGTTTATGATGCTTTGTATTCCTGAGGTATCTATTGTAACTTCTCTTTTATTTCTAATTCTAGTTATTAGAGTTTTCCCTATTTCTTAGGGAACGTAGCCCATTTGTCAATTTTGTTTATCTATTCAAAGAAACAGTTTTTATTTTCATTGATATTCTGAATTCTCCTTTTGGTATCGATTTTATTTGTTCCTACTCTAATTTTTTATTGTATCTTCTTTTTACTGACTTGGCTTCAATTGTTCTTTTTCTAGTTGCTTTAAGTGTAGGACTAGATGACTCGAGGTATCTCTTCTTTTTTAAGGAAAAGTGCAGGCAGGAATGACAGCAAGCAAAGACAGACAGAAAGAGAGAGGAGGAAAACCATTTTTATTACTTTTTTTTAGTTGTTCATCTTGTTTGTTCTCCCCAGACCCTGGACATGAATCTGGGTCCCTGGGATGTATGCGGACTAGGTCCAGCAGACTTAAAGATTAAACCACCAGGGTGCATAAGAGATTTTTTTTGTTTCTTGGAGTAGGCCTGAATTGCTTAAACTTCCCAGTTGATACTGTTTTAGTTACATCCCCTAAGTTCTGATAGTTTGTGTCTTCATTCTTATTTGTCTTCCAGTATTTTTTAAAATTTCTCTTGTGATTTTTTTGTTTAGCCAGTAGTTATTCAGAATCATATTGCTTACCCTTTGCATAGTTGGAATATTTTGGTTTTGTTTTTGTAGTTGATTTCCAGTTTTACACTGTTGCAATTAGAGAAGATACTTAGCATGATTTCAATTTTTATAAATTTCACACTAGTTTTGTTTTCCAACATATGGTCTATCATAAGAATGTCCCATGAGCAGCTAAAAAAAAGTTTGAATTCTGCCAGTGTTGGGTGGTATATTCTGTAAATGTCTACTGCATCTATCTGTTCAAATTTGCCATTTAAGACAATTATTTTTCTGTTAATTTTCTGCCTGACTGATCTGTCCGTTGCTGTAAGTGGAGTCTTGAAGTTTCCTATTATTCCTGTTATTGTTGTATTGCTGTTCTCCCTTTCATTCTGTTAGTAATTGTCTTATATATTTTGATGCTCTCTGGTTTGGTGTGGGCATGTGTGTGTGTGTGTGTGTGTGTGTGTGTGTGGTTTTCTTGCTGAATTGACACCTTAATCATTATTTGGTGTCCAAACCTGTCTTTTGTTGCCTTATGAAATCTATTTTATCTGATATAACTATGACTGTCTCTCTCTGGTTTTTGTTGTTGTTTTGTTTTTTAAGTTTACCATTTGATTAGAGGATTACCTTCCAACCTTTGACTTTAAGCCTATGTCTTTAGAATTTAGATGAATTTCTATGCAGAAGAAAGTTGGGTTTTGTTTATCAATTCACTTGGTGATTTTTGGTTTGTAACAGTTGATTGCCCTGTTGCTATTTATTCTGGATATTGTTGCAGGCTATTACTGTAACTTTGTTCTCTTAATTCTCTTCTCTTGTGATTTAAAATATTTATGTTGTATTGGTTTCCCTTTTCATTTTCTTTTTTGTTTTGTTCTATGGAGGGTTATTATTATTTTGAGGTCTTAGGTTTACAAATAAGCTTCTATACTTATCAACTTTTTAAACACGAAGGCAAGTTAGTCTGGACCTCGTTCTAACACTATTTTTACTCTCCTCCCCTACACATTTAATATGTTTTGTGTCTTGCTACTTATAAATGGGATATTATAGAATCTCATTATAGAAATTCCTTTAGTATTTATATAAGGCTGATTTTGTTGTAATACATTTCTTTAACTTTTATTTGTAAAGGTCTTTATCATTCCTTCTATATCAAATGATAACCTAGCATGGTAAAATATTCTTGATCGGAAATTCTTTTCTTTTTGCACTTCTAATATATCTTGTCATTCCCTTCTGGCCTGTAAAATATATTCTATATTTTAAAAAATATATTCTATATTTAAAAAAAATAAAAAAGAAATCCACAGAATTCTTATGGGGCCTACCTTCTATGTAACTCATTTTGTTCTAGCTGCTTTTAAGATTCTCTCTTTATCTTTGATTTTTGTCATTTTAACTACAATGTGTCTTGCTTTATGTCTATTGGGTTTCTGTTGTTTGGGACTCTTTGAGCTTCCTGGATCTGGATGTCTGTTTCCTTCTCCAGGTTAGGGAAATACTCAGTTATTATTTATTTTATTAAGGTTTCTGCCACTTTCTCTCTCTCCTTTTTCTAGGATTCCTGTGATATGAATGTTCTTGTTGTTATCTAATACATCTCATATGCAGTCTTACTTTCTTTTTATTTTTTCAATTTTTTTGTTGGTTGCCTGAGTGCACTGTACTGGCCTGTCTTCTAGATCACTGATCCAGTTGGAGGCTTCTTCCAGTGTACTGCAGAGCCCCTCTGTTGTGCTCTTTAGTTCAACTATTGTGTTCATTAGTTCTATGAATTCTTTGTTATATGAGAACTTATTTTATTGGAGTATTTAATGAAGTTTGGGAGAAGGCAAGAAATAATATTCTTGGCAGTGTATTGTTTCAGTCACTCTCCCTTGGCATTTGACTCATACAGCTCTTCTGCTTGGATGATGAAAAAGCAAAAAAAAAAAAAAAAATTCAAATATTTCAGTATTCTCCATCATGTTTGGAAGGAATCGGAGATCATAAATGGTGTTAAAAGTCTGTGTTGGGAATGATAACCATTTTGAAATTTGAATCCCAGTCTTCCCAACTTTGAGTTTATAGGCCATGTGATATATTTGGATGGTCATTCATTTGTCTTCCCATAACCAACCCCCTCCCACACTTTGATTTTCCTTCTGGGTTCTAAGAAAGATTTGGAGTTAAGCTGTCTTCCTGTAAAGGATGTGATCATTTAGATATGTGGGTCAGGTTTTATTTTTCCTGTCCTGTTGTTTCCTGACATATATTTGTATATTACTGTTTTGATTGAGCTTCAGTAGTGTGCAGTTATATGTATATCCTTAGTATCTGCTCTTTGTAGGTAATTTACAACATATTTTTAAAAATACTTTAAGGATATTGAATTTTCACCTTATTCCGTACACATTTCACAGTATGCCCACCATCAGAGTCCTTCGCCACCACCTCCTTCTCTTCCTCCTCCTCTTGTTCCCTCCTCCAGTGCCATAGTCTTTCAGCCCATTAATTTTGTTGGGCTTTGTCTGTTCGTTTGTTTTGTTTCTTTACAGTCCACATATGAGTGAAACCATCCTGTATTTCTCTTTCACTTTCTGAATTATTTTGCTTGGCATATTCACCTCCAATTGCATCTAGGTTATTGCAAAAGGCATGGTTTCATCTTTTAAAACAAGCTCTAGGAATTTTGTTTGCAACTGTCTCATGTTTTATCTATCTTTATTATAGTTCTCTTTTTGTTCTTCCATTGTTTTCCTGATTTCTGTGAGCACCATTACAACTGTTTCTTCTTTAGGTGGTTTGTTTAATTTTGTTGCAGTCATAGTATTATTTTTCTCTGGGGTTTTGTTTTGGTCCATAATTCTCTCTCTCTCTCTCTCTGTCTCTCTGTCTCTCTCTCTCTCTCTCTCTCTCTCTCTCTCTCTCCTTCTTTATTCTGTTCGGTACTCTGTTTATTTCTGTGGGTTAGACTTAATGATTTACTTCCCCTGACCTGATGCAGTGTCCTTGTGTTAGGATATAATTTGCAGAGTGTATGCCTGGGGTATTCACCTGGAATGCTGGGTTTTCTACTGCTATGTGATCTTTTTAGTTATCAGAATGATTGAAGCTCTAGAGCCAGCACCATGGTGAGGCTCAAGAGTTCAGTCTTTGTGGTTGGAGTCAGGGCAGGGAATGCAGAGGTTTTCCCCAGGGTCACAACATGAATAGTGAGGCTCAGGGAGAGAAACCCAGGATCTGCAGATTCAGGTCACAAGCAGGCCACAGTGCCACTAGCGACCACTGGGGAGAGGGAGTTAGATGTCTTCTGGGGTCCTCAGGAGCTTGTCAAAGCAAGGTACAATCTCCTTGTGAAAGTCTTTCTTTCTTCTAGTGGGGCAGCAGCCTAGCAGAGAGTACATACAACAAGCTCTGGGTCCTGGGTTGGGAACTCAGGCAAGTAGCAGGCAGATAGTCAAAGCTGTTAAGCAGTAGTCCCAGGTGGGTGTGAAGCTGTGATCCCTGTATCCTCTCAAATGATCCTCCCTGAGAGAGTTGCTGAAAATTCCTTGTAGGAAATTACTCAGCTATCTGCTCCAAGGTTGAAGACCTGGCTGCCTGTCCCCACCCTGGATGGGTGGTTGCCATCCTTGCAATCCGGAGACATATACTTGACACCCAATGGTCCTGCACCACAAGTGTGCTAATGGAAAAGGGGGCAGGTGTTTCACCCTCAGGGTCTTGCTATAATTTGGCAATCTCCAGTGCCATGGACAAAAGTATCTAGGGTCTTTCTTAGTCCCCAGGATGAAGTTTTTAGGTTCAACAAATGAAAGTTCCAGTCAGGTCTGTTTATACTTTATCAGCTCCCCCAGCTCTCTATCCTGTGTTCTTTGTCCACAGTATCCTATTTTTCACTTAAAGAGAAACCCCTCTATTTTCCACACGAAGTTGTATGTTTTTGCCTGTCAATTCCCACGTATAAGTCACCTGCTGAGGGTCAAAGTCATCAGCCCAGGAAGAAGGTTTATATCTCTGGTCCCATTCAACAAACTCCAGAGTCTCAGTGCTGGGTGGCATTCATACTGAGACTGATCAGCCTCTCCGGCTGTTTAAAAAGGTATGAATCTTTTCTCTTTGTAAAGAGGCTAGTCCTTGTTCTTTTTCAAATGCTGTGGTTGTTAAATGGATATCATTTTGTTGTGTCCATGGGAGGGGTGAGATGGAGATCTCACTATCTGCCCTTCTGGTACCAACTCCTTGGACATAGGGTCTTTAAAGAGATAAATAAAGTTAAATGAGATCACTCGAGTGTCCCTAACTTTGCATGACTGGTGTCCTTACAATAAGAAGTGATTAGGATACAGAAATGCACCAAGAAAAGAGGAGAAGGCATAGGGAAAATATGTCCAGCTACAAGTCAAAGGGAGGGCCCTCAAAATCAATCAACTTTGCTTGATCTTGGACTTCTAGCTCCCAGAACTGTGAAGAAATACATTTCTGTTTAAGCCACCCAGTCTTTTGTAATTCCCTATGGCCGCTCCATAAACTAGTAACTATCCTTAAGGGGGATAAACCAAACCAAACCAAAGAACAAACAAAACCTTTAAAGGGATCAAATTTACTTAAAACAAGTATATTGGCTTGGACCACTGAGAACAGTGTTTTCCCTGAAGTTTCTTTCCTCCTGAAGCTGTATTTTACAGATCAAATATAAATGTGCTAAATTTTCTTGCAAGACTTTTCTTATAAGTGGGTCAGCTATGTTCCCCACAAACTTTCCATCCTATTAATTTACTTACAAGATGGTTTATTTCTTTATTGATAGTAGAAAAATAAGCTTAGACACAGTGCAGGCAAAGGAACCTATATTACAAAAGAATTCAAATTAATTTTTCAGCTATTTCAGAGAGTTAAAAACTGACTTAGCTTGAAATACAACCTACTATATGAAACATATCTAGAATAATGGTGCTTTCTCTTTGTCTTGGACAATCTCTGAATGGATTGTGTAGATTTCATTCTTGTTGGTCTTTGACTGTGTGTGTTCTCCTGTGGTTTATGATGGTTCATACAGTCTATGTTATAGAAGGATTGTTTCCCAAGTCCACAAATTTCCATGTTGGAAGCATCCCAAGAGTATTTGTGTCCCCCCCCCCCACCCACTGGGAGAGATTGACAGCAGAATCTATGCTCTCTTTTTAGTTTATTTGTAAAAGAATTGACATTGGTTCAAAAGATTGCTTTGCCAAATATCCAAAGAAGCACTCTATTTGAACACAAACTTTTGTCTGCCACACATGAGGCTTCTCCCATCACCCTGGTCATAGCTAGACTTTTGGGGAACCCTCCATCCTGTTAGCCAATGTGCATGTCCTACAGGTCACTCTGAGCTTGTAGGAGCAGAGTGGGGATCCTCTGCCAAGGTGGCTAAATGCTCATGTTGCTAGCAGGTGAGTAGTGAGGACCTTCTCCCTTTTTGCTTGATTTCATCACACCAGCCTCCTGCCCTACTGTCCATGAGCTGAGGAAGGAGTGCTGAATGGGTTGGAGGCGGAGGTAGAGGAAGGGAGTGAGAATACTTATTATGAAAGAGGGCACAATTGAATTAGAGAAAGATGATTCTTTTTGGTGGAAGAGAACTTGAGCTGGGAAATAAGACCTGAGTTATTTTATGAAAAGTTTTAACCAATTCCCAGAGAGGAATCTGATTTAGAAACAAGGCTTCCCAGGGAAATCCAGGAGGCATGGGGTGTGGGAAAGCATGATTAGGAAGGGAAGAAGGCAGATAAGTCTGCATTACCAAGCAAAGTCCTTGGAGAGAAACTCCATTTGTTCTATATTTTCCTAAACAAATTGCCCCAAACAATAAACATGAATCAATTCTCAGATTTTATGTGGGTCAGGATTTCAGAAGTAGCTTGGCTGGGCAGTGCTGTCCCTGGGACTACATCTTATTGAGGTTTTTCTCGAATGGGAGAATCACTTGCAAGAAGGTTCACTTACGTTCCTGGTGAGTTGGTGCTGTCTGTGGGTGGGAGGCCTTAGCTCCTCAATCTGTGGGCCTCTCCTAGGATTGCTTGAGTGTCCTCATGATGTGAGTGTCCCTTGGTGCATAGTCCAAGAATAAAACCAAACAGAAGCGTGTGTGTGTATGTGTGTGTGTGTGTCCCAGCCTCACACACCACATAGCATGACTTCCAGCATCTTCTATTCTTTAGAAGTGAGTTACCCAGTCTGGCCTACATTTATGGGGAAGGGGATTCACTGCCACCTTTTGGAGGGAGAAGTGCCCCAAAAATTGTGGACACAATTTAAAGCTACCATAGAAACTTCAGCTTAATCCTATAGGGAAGCTCCAAAAAAAAAAAAAAAAAAAAAAAAGTTACCCCCCAGAGCAGTTACCATTAGAACCAGGGAGCTGGAACCTATACTGTCACATTCATCTATCATTGATTAAGGACTGGCTAAAGTGACAGGGTTGGGCAAAGCATCAATTTCCAGGCCCCCCAACTTGTAGACAAACTGGGAACCTGAGAGCAGATCTTTGACTAGTGACAGGGGTCCTGGCCAGAGAGAGTAAATAGAAACTGGAAGTGATAGCATACAAACAAGCAAACAAGGCAAAGAAATCTCAGGGGAAGAAGGACAAGACATGAATAAGATCTGCTACACCCAGAGTGAACAATGTCTGATTTGGCACAATAAACAGGCTCTTATTCACAGAGTAGCTGTTCTCTTGCACACTTGTCTGCAGAGTACAGTACTGTGCCTCCAGTCAAGCAGTATGTGGAGGAGAAGCTTGAGTTTCTCAGAACTCCTTGAATGGTAACATCAGGTTTCAGGGGTTTTGCTCTACCTTCCCCTTCTTGCATGATGACATCTCCAAACAGAATTCACTGTTGTATCAGAAAGCCTGGGAACAGATGTTGAAAAAACACACAATGAAATCAAATATCAAAATAGAGCGAGGCAGATGCTTGCCTGAAAAAGCAGGGAAACGAGATGGCTGGGCACCAAGGTTATGAATAACACTCTGAATGTTAGCGGTGTTTTTCATCTGAGCCTCGAAGAGTAGGCATGTCCAGTTAAGTAATCCTGGGAGTTATTTTCTTGGATCGAATCTTTAAATCCAACAGCCCTTTTGAAAGTTTAGTGCTTTGCATGTTCTATTCTTTCTGGATCGCTCTCAAGAGATAAATGATTTTGATTTATAAATTGTAGGGAGATATTTTAAAGTCAGATATTTCTTTAAACAATAGATAGTTCATTGTCTTTGGCCATACAATGTGGAACTCACATGGTCTTTTTCTTCATTTTCTGCCTCAAAGCTGTCTTCGTGAAATTATTTAAGTAAGTGATAGAACATTTCTGTTCAGCAGGGAAAACAAATCTAATGATCCTGCCTACAATTCTAATAACCACTGGTTCCAGTTTCTAACAATCTTTTGCATGAGATGCCAAGTGACCATTTGTAGAGGTGGGTTCTGTTCTTGCTTTGCAACTACTGCTGGTGACAGAACAGGGCTCCACAGTGAGGCGCTTCCAGCAACAACTGAAACAGTTCCTCTAAACTGCTATTTGGCTAGTGGCAAACTAAGCAGTGACTCTAGAAGCCTATTTGTCTTTGAGATACTTCACTGGTGGCAGGGGAGCAGAACTACCTCTCCCACACAAGCTGATGCCTACCTTAATTAGAGTCAGCTGGCACCAGGCATGCTGGGCTGCACATGACCTCCTGTTAGCATTTGACTCCCTGTGTAGGAGCATGAGATTCAGTGGGGAAGAGACTTGGGCTGTATCTCATTAACTTGTCACATCTTTTCCCCCCATGTGAACGAGGATGTGTTTTGCCTACTGAGTGGTCACTGATTGTTTCATCACCAAGTCCTGAACTGAAAAGGGCTGCTGCATAACAAAGCCCAGATCCAGAACAGAAAGAGGTCTGCTGCCAGGACAGAAACCACAGCAAAGGACAAGTCCTGGAGGGGTCAGGCATTCGCCTGCTGCCCTCTGTAATGTCTGCCATGTTTCTCCAGTACTCAGCATGAGGAGTGGTGCTGGGCCTCAAAGGCCTACAGAGTGGATAACAAGGGATGTGTTTGCAGCTGTCAGGAGGTTGGTCGCTGCTGTGCTACAGATACTCTGGACTGGAGAGTTTTTTTTCTTGTCTGTTGTTTTCTTTTCTTTTTTTAAATTGGAAAACAGTTAAGTTTTCCTTTCCTGATGGTTTTCAAGTGCTTTAAAAATTTCCAAGTGTGTCCACTAGGTGGCAGCACAGAGCGCACAGGCCGCCCTACTCTTAGCAAGGAGCTAGGAATGAACAAGACAGAACAGTCCATAATAAAGCCTCCCACTCTTTTGGAAAACACCCATTTTATCTCTTTTTTTCTTGAAGAAAACGTGATTCAGAGACTCGTGCTTTTGCAAACTTTCAGTAGTGGGTCTACCTTCCTTCCACTTCTTTGCATATAAGTGAGGTCATATTTTCAGCTCCAACTTTATTTTGGAATAAGGCAGGAAATTTTAGTTTCATTTGTAATTATATCACCTTTTCTTTTATACTGTGTGGAAACCTGTGACAAGGAATGATTTTCTCTTGAGAAAAGGTATCCACTTAGCCCTTAATAATTCCCTTGTTTTAGAAGGCTTGTCCCCTTTCTTGATAGGAGCCACTGGACTCCACAACATTTTGCCCAGAAAGATGGGAAATGAATGACAAGGTCTTGGCCTTGAGGGATTGCATGTCTCTTCAGGGAGTCCTGAAGGACCAAAATAAATACAAAAGTCCACTTTGTTTATGTTCTGTAAAGTTTGCTCTAATTTTCTGTCTCATTGCCTTGACAGCCAGTTCCAACACTTTCTGGAGGGGACACAGTTTAACATCAGTTGGTCAGCTCTGCTGGGCAAATTTAGAAAGCCCAAATGTTGTTGATTCTCTAATTTATTCCTCACAGCTGTGCTTCTAAGCTTGCTTCACATTTCTCAAAGTCTGCTCCACTCCCAGCTCCTCCTCACTCCATGCTGCTGAGCAGATAGAGCTGTCTGGTCTCATCTGTATTCACTGCCCCCATTTCAACACCTATGTTCTCTTTAGCTTTCTACAGTCATTTCCCAGGAGCCCCAGCTCTCCATCTGTGGATATCCATAAGTTCATTCTGAGGAAAGGTACCCAACTCTCTTCTCACTCTAGCCCATATCTCTCCTTCCCCTTAGCTTACCCCAACCACCCAGAAACTCTTTCCATCTGGTTTCAGTGATTGTTTAAAGAACCTCCCTGATTCTGAGTCTCTGTGGCACCTCTCCCTCTTATCTCTGACAAGCGCATCCTTTGTATCCTTAGAACCTCATTCTCTGCGGCATCTCCTAGGACTCTCAGCCACCCTTCTTACTTCTATTATCTTCTATTCAGTCCATTTACATCTCATTTTTCCAGCTCTGTTCTAGCTTCTGAGTTCGAATTTATCCCACTTTAGAGGTCTCCTGGGCATTCCATATCATTGTCCCACAGTCACCTAAAACTAAAATCAAACTTGGATCCTCAATAGATTAGAAAGTCATCACTATTTCCACTCTTGTGCCAACCTTAATGAATTTTTATTTATGACCTGAAAACTTTTGTGATATCTGTGCCTTCTTCATCTCCCTTCTTCTTCATGTACAGTTGATTAGCAAGTCCATCAACAACCCCATCCTGGTTTTAGTTCCGCAATGTTGCATCTGTGGTATACCTGAAAGAGCCTTACACTTGGAATCACAAGGGTAATGTTGGTACCTTTTTTCAGCTGTGAGACATTGAGCAAGTTACTTTTATACCAACCCTCTCCCCATGTCATAGAACAATAAAGCCACAGGTCCAGAAATGGTGGATCTTGGAGATCATGTATTCAATCAGTCCTTTATTTATGAAGAAGAAAACCAAGTTGTGAAGTAAGTTATGAAGTCTCTGAGATGGAACCTAACACTAGGTGTTGAGAACACCAGGCCAAGCTTCTTTCTTCTAGTACACCGGATCTTCTAAAGGTCCCCATTAAATAGTAAGGTGACTTTAGAATGAACAACGCATAAATTCATTTCCGTTACTCAGTACTAAGATGATCTCCCCTAATCTCTTGTATTGTAACAAAAGAAAGATTGAAGGCGACAGAGGAAAGGGGCAAAGTCTAAGCAAGGCTGCTAGACATCCTTTCTATCTTCTTTCTATAACAGAGTATCTTGAATTCCTTAGGCCAGACATTACTTGTGCCTACTCCCAACCCCTACCAGACATCAGGGAGCCAATAACCCACCCCTGTCCTGAATAGCAAATATAAATTGGCCTTATTTAAATTGCATATCTCAGCTTCCAGGCCAGTTATTGATGAATTGATTTGAAGAGGCATCTGTTCTGGACAAGTATGGTGTTCAAGGCTTTCGCTGGGTCTGAGCAGAGCTGAATTGGAGCTCTAGGAATCCTTCCTGTACTTTTGAGGGAAAATCTTCCAAAGACCAAACTAGTATTGAGAAAGAAGGGCTAAGTATCAGAAAAGGAGAAATGACGTTCTGATGTCATAATTTGAGCCTCTGGATTAAGCCTTGCCTGAAACCAACATTACTCTTGAACTTTATATGAACCAATAAAAGAGATCTTTTTTGTTTTTTAAATTTAGTTTAGATGAAGGCATCTGGTTCTTATCATCTTAAAAAAATTTGTTAATATACTCTGAGGATATATGGATATAGATATATAGATATCAAGAGGGCATCCCACTTAAATCAATCACTAGTCCATCTCCTTAGCCCAAAGCCAGACCATGATGTCCTTGAACATATGTTCCAAGGATCTCAGAAACAGAATTCCCAGAAGGAGCCCCCCACCCCACTTATTCCTTCTGTGACCAGGAAAGAGAACCTAGGGTTCAGGTTGAGAATTTAGACTTCTACCAGTCTGTGATGCCCAACAATTTTGTGGAGTGTTGGAGAAAGCAGCTAAGGAAGAATGGTAGTCAAATGGCAGAAGGGTCACAGTTTGGCAGTGGGAAAAAGCTGAACTGGGAAGTAAATGGTACAGTTTAAGAGAATGATGTTGTGTAAGGGAAGAAGAGAGAGATGAAATGACGAATGAACTGTAAGTGGACTCTGAGTCACACAACTCAGAACTTATGCTGGAACTGAGATTAGAAATTTAAAATGTGAAAAAACTTCCCAAACACATTCAGAAAGGAACAGGGAGTGAAGAGAAGCGTTAGGTATGTCCTGTCAAGAAGATTCATCATTTGTTGCTTTTGGTGATATGTGCAGATTTTGCAATTAATCTATTTCTGTCTGGTGGTCTTTCATAGTAGCACTTTAGAAATGATAAAAAAGTCTTCACTACATTTATAATATGCTGAGACTTGAACCACATGTTTTAAGAAACCATATGAACCCTGCAGAATCAATTGCCGTGTGAAGTTGTGCATGGATTTAGAACATATGAGGGAATGTTTTGTGTCTTATTGTACTAATTTTACTGCATATAGACTTCATCTCTCCCTTACCTATGGTGTTTAGGAAAACAAGTTCTATCTCCTGTACATGTAATAGTGTTATGCATCCAACAGCCATTTGTTGTAGCCCTGTGGTTGTCATTACAGCAGTTTGCCAAGTACTTGGGGCTTCTAGGCACACAGGAGAATTGTGCTTTCCCTCTTCCTTTGAACTTAGGTGTGGCCCATGTGACCCATTTTGGTTAACAGAATCTGAGCAGAAGTAATGTAGCAGAAGTATTAAAATCCAGTTTGCAATGTGCATGCTTCCTTTTCACCTCCTGCGTGGTGACAATCAGTGGTTATCATGTGGTTGCTCCAGTGGTCCGAGTTCCTGAATGATGACGAGCAGAGTAATCCCACTGCTGCATCGAACCCCAACACCCTCAAAACCCTCGGAACCCAAGCAAGAAGCAAACCTTCACTGTTGAAAGACACTTGCTAGTGCAACAGAACCTTGTCCATTCTAATCTATATAGAACTAAAAATATTCTTCTAGAATATGTACTTGAAATTCAGATGAATTAAATATGTCCCTTAACCTCCAGCTGCTCACCATTTTGAAAAATAATGTGGGACATGCCCTGGTGGCTCAGCGGTCTGGTACACTTGCGAGCAGTCCCACATGCATCCATACATCCCAAGGCTCCAGGATCAAAATCTGGGCCTGTGGGGGGAGCAAACATTGTATGAAGAAGAAGTATAGTGGGCAATACTTGAAATATTAATTTAAAACTTTAAAATATTTTATAATGCATTCTTAATTTCTTTAATGAATGGAACCATCCTAATACTATTCAAGATATAATTGTATAGATATATCCATGATTTTTACATTGTTATATTGGATATACTTTTGGAAATTTTACTTCTTTTTTTTAAAAAAGTTTTTTAAGGCATTGATCTTAGTAAAATACATCTTAGTACATTGGGGCGGTGGGGTACACTAATTTTTAACTAAAATTTTTTTATTGGAATAACTTTGGTTTATAACATTATAAGTGTACAGCTTTATAAGTCAGCATCTGTGCATTATGATTGCCACCAAAAGTCCAGTTCCCAGGCATCGTCGTGTAATTGACCCCTGTACCATTTTATCTACCCTCAATTCTCTTCCCCTCCTGTAACCTCCAGTCTGTTCTCTATGTCTAAAAATTTTTGCTTTGTTTTGTGCTTTCTTAAAATTAACAAATATTTGCTGTAGGTTTGCATTAGGTATCACTGCTACAATGGATGTGCAAGGTTACATTAATTTTGACTCTATTAGATTCTTTTGGGAGCAAGATACAGAAAAAAATTAATTCAAAGTGACTTAAGTTATAAGAAAATTGACTATTTAATATATATAGAATATTCCACATATAATGGAAGTTAAGCTTCTGGGTTGATGAATTTCATGTCTCATTGGTATCCATCAAGGACATAGGTTTTTCCACTTAGTCTCTAGAATGCTCTCCTCCTGGATTTCTCCCTCAGGTGAGACCAAAGAGGCCTGCAGTACTTCCAGGGACCTTATATAGCACAGACTCAGAGAAGAAGATAGATTGTTTTATTCTGTTTTTTTTTTTTTTTTTTAAGGAAATAATTCCTTCCCCCAAAGACTCCTGAGAAAGCTTTCTCTCTCACTGTAGTGATCAGAATAAAGTTATATGCAAGTCACAAGCCAATCACTGGCCTGAAGCTGGAGTGGAGGGCGGAGGTAGAGTCATTATCACTGACATAGACCGCAAGGTCCCCTGTGGACTAATGGACTAACCATAATTAGATAACCTATCTTTTATTGTTGAATATTAAGGCCGTGTCTTGTGTTCAGTAGTATAAATGCGGTTTGCTGGAAGCAATTTATACTCTCTCCTCCCACCCTTTTCTACTCTCCCACTCTTTTCAAATTTTCCTAAAGGTGGAATTGCTGTCACAGGAAATAAACATGTACTCTTCATCCTATACTACTAAAACATTCTTCAATTTGATACAGATTGTACCATGGTTCAGAGTCATCAGTCCTTATGAATAATATTGGGTTTTAGATCTAAACTGTGCTGTCGAGAAACTTATTATTGACTTGCCTTTGACTTCTACTTCCTTGATTACGGAGGGACTGGACATTTTTTGTTTGTTTACTCTTATTGGAATGTGTTTTCTTAGAAGGCAGCCCTCTCTGGCACCAGGTTTGGAAATGTTGAAGTCTCAATCCCTGAAGTAAACTGACACAGCAAGACTGGAGCGAGGAACTGACTCATAAAAAGTCAAGGCAAATTATGCGAAGACTCACCATCCAGATGGAACTCACGGGAGACCCTTAGCAGAGAAAAGTCACAAGGCTCTAGGCCAAATGCAAGGAATTTCAACACTTGGAACATAGTCCTCAGAGAGCACTTATAAACAAATTATTTTTATTACTGCATGAAATTATTGAGTTAGAGGCACCAAAAAATTAAAATGATAGTTACATTTAAAAACTTTGAAGAATGACGTTATCTTTAATCAAATATGCCTAAAGAAAATGAAATGAGACCTAGAACTCTCAATTTAATAGTAAACTTGTCTCTTTTCATTGAAGAAAATAGTCTTTGATAGTAATTTTGTCTTGAATGACACAGTTGTCTTTTTCATTGATTTTGTATGTCCCAAATAGCTTGATTACACAATAGAGTAGTCCTCAGTGATGTTTCTGCCATTATTTACTCTTGGGTGCTATAGGAAACTCTGAGGGGATGTCAGTGCTCCTTGACATTGTTTGCAAAATGTCACAGGCACATGCAAGTTTCAGAGAGGGCTCATGGTTTTCATGAGACCGTCAGATTGTCCCAGAGTCATCCTGGCTTCAGTTTTCATTCTTTTGTACTTTTTTCTATGCTTACCTTTCACTTTTTTCCTATCCTCCTCTTGACTTTCTATTAATTTTCACTCACTCTCCATGAAAAAAATTAAAAAGATTTTGGCTTGGGCCACCCTATTTAGGGCTTTGTCTCACTGCTAATTTAAACAATACCTGATTCCTTTCCCCTCATATAAGACAATCGGGAACAGGTTTTTCTGGTTATATATTACACTGAATATTCAGTTTTTAAAAATGTGCTAACACATTCAAATATATTCAATATCATTTATTGATTCATTGTTTTAAAGTTGCTTTTGTTATCTCAATAGTGTAAATATAATTTTTGATCTACGCAACAGTAAGCAAAAGTTCATTTGTGCTTTCTGGAGCCTTCCATGAGCTTTTTGCATTTACAGCAAAATTACTGAAGGTCTTTAGTGCCTCAAAGGAGAGAAGCCAGTTGGGTCTGTCTCTTGAAAGCTTAGCGGCATTATTCTGGCTTAAAAATTCGATAATTACAAGCATGCATTTTCCTTAGCTTTAAAAATACCCCAGGTACATAAAGACATTCTTGTTGGGTTCAGGGACTATAGAATTTTGGATATTTATTCCATTATCAGATTCTCAGGAGTATGTTTTTCTCTATACTAATAGCAAATGACAAAGAAGAAAATAAAATATCAAAGCAGATCTTGAACTCCAATGAAATAAGTAGATAAAAGTGAAAACATACGCTAAGAAAAAGTAACCCTCTGTCCAAAGATAAGAAATACAAGGACTTCAGTGAGCATCAATGAAGTACACTGCAAAGGGGCATCTACTTCCTTTCTTGTTAAAAATGATCGTTCAGAGAACAGAGAGGAGGACTCAGTACAGTAAATAGATAGGCAACATGAGACCTCTAATGGAGAACCCCATCTGGGTGGAATATGAAGAAGGAACAAAGGGGAAGGAGTTTGTATATTTTATGTAAAGCTAAAACCAGTGCTTGAGAATGTCTCAGAAGAGTCCATGCAGAAGTGGTCTATAGATTCTGAAATGTAGTGCCTTTCTACCTCCTGGTTGCTGCTGGGAGACAAAGGCTGAAACCACATTCTTAGTGATATTTGTAAAGTGATTGAGGTTTTAGTGGTTGGGAGATTGATGACTTCATGTCATTCTGGTATCAAAGAGCAAGAGACTGCCCTGGACCTGGAGTTAGGAGCGTGGAGGGGTGCATGGAGCTGTTCTCTTCACCCACATGGTTCAGCAGTGATGGCATCCAACTTTAGGAGAGCAGTCGGGTGCGGGAAAGAAGGAGGAAGAGAGGGATGATGGGTGCATAATTTAATGCCATATTGTAAGGTAGGTCACAAAAAATGTGCATTTGAAAATTTGATATCTGGAATTCACTTTTCTACACAAGGCAAAGTTACTCTGAATTTAACTCTTTTCTCTATTAACTCCCATTGTTTTCTCTGAATATATTTAATCCTCTTTTTCTGTTATCTGCTTTTCAATATTTTTTCTCTTCTTTTTTATTTTTAATTTATTTAAATCAGTTATTTCTTTCCTTTGTTTTATATCTTCAACTCTGACTTTCAACCTTGTTCTGATCAATTCAGTGGATACCATTTTAATACTGTTTATAGACAATGCACAGATTTAGTGATTTTTCTTTCTTTCTTTGGCAGTCATGAGAACTAAATATTTTCTTTAAAAAATTTCTCTACCCAGAGTTGCCAGGGGGCTCTGGTGAAGTTGGTAATAGCTGAGTTCTGCCTGAAAAGATGGGTAGATTTTAAGTAGCTGGGAAGACACATACGGTATGGAGTAGGGTCAAAGTAAAAACATTTGCATTTAAATGACTTTTAATAAATATCATTGACACAATTTTCTGCTTACAACTTATTTTGAAATCTGAAAGGAATTAAAATGAAGAGTCCATAAATTAACGTTGGAATTTTGGTAGGCTGAAAATGTAGTAAGACTCTGAAAAGTGTAGGCACATATGGGCCAGTGCATAAAGAATAAGAATATGAGGGAAAATTCTAGAAATTTCTCAACATGGTGAGTGCAGGAAACAATGGGAAATTTGCTTCCAAGCAAGGCTGGACAAGACTGTGTTTACAGCTGTGAATGTAAACAAGGAAACCAAGCGCAGTGCTCACAGCATGAGCAAGGCATCATGTTTTTGTTACAGTGACTGAAAACTATGCATAAAAATTGGAAGATTATTTGGTATTTAAACACAAATGTGCATTTAGTTACAAACCTCTAAAGATGCATTTAATTTTACAATTCCTCTTAACTCTGGCATCTTGTGGCAGGTATTTGCTCTTTAACAACCCATGCCTAATTTTTGACCTATCAGACCTTGTTCTGACTCAATAAAGTAAATAGATATTTAGGTCAAACCAGAAAGATATCACAACATTGCTAGAAATTTACATGCCCAGAGGGAGAAGGCTGATTCTGACAGCAGGGATTATAAATGCTTTAAAGTAATTAAAACCTGACTTGCTTTACTTGATGTATGCCATTTTCAAAATGTCTAATTGTTTGCACAATTTAAAATAAGGAGAAAAAACATGGCAATTTTACTGAGCCAAGAGGGAGTTGTTTGAAATGGTTCAAGTTATGTTTAGATTCATGGAGGGATATTTGAAAGAGCTCCGAGGCTGCTATAAAGGATATTTTTCCAGATGATTAAATGCAAATATTGTTTAAATATGCTTAAGAAAATGATTCAAGAATAAGCAGGAAATAAAAAAAAGGTGGGGTGAGAAGCCCAGAGGTGAAGGAGGGGATTGTTTAGGAAGGATTTCTCTTCCCTCAGAGACCCAGGCCTGATCTCCAGGGGTTTGGCAGGAATGGGGATGAGGTAGGGAGGCAGCACTGGGCTAAGTGCCCAGGGTGCACCCTTATTCCTTTCCTCTTCAGGCTGCCAGCAATATCTGCTTTCTCCAGGATGCCTGATATTTCAGAATTCACTCCTGGTTACAGACTTTTGTGTAAGGGCTGACCTCCAAGCTTTTTCTTTCTAGGATTTGATACTAAAACTAACCTCACAATACCCACACCAAAAGACTAGCTGGCAACCACAGTGCTGCTATATCCCTCTTTCAGTTTAAACTTGGCAGATATTAGGATTATGTATGAGGTAAGTGAAGACATTTTTGCCTGAACTTCTGCAGCTGATGTCTGGGTTACTTTGCATGTCAGATATGGATGGGTGAATTGGGAGACATCAAAGGTTCTTGTGGTTTACAAGTGCAGTCGATGATGAAGGGAAGTGGCTCCAGTCATTCTGGAGACCTGAAGCTGAAATAATCTGTCGGTGTTGAGACAACGCTTCTTCATGGGATTTCTTCTGGGATTGAAGTGGGGGTCTACTGCCATGTCCATTTAGATCTCAACGTATCTGCTTTTGGTCTAACATGAGCTGAGAAATTTAAACAAGTGAGCTTCGAACTAGAGGAAGTTTCAGGAGCTTCAGGGAATTCTGCTTCTCATGCGTTTAAGTAGTCTAATTGCTGACATGAATGTTTTATCAAGACTAAGTTGTCTTTCACTTTTGAGTTTAGATCTAATTTAAAGAGATGCTGAATTGGAATTGTATTTAGCACTGGCAAGGGAGAAAAGGCATAGGGAAGGACTTCTAAAGCCTTTTTGGACATCAGATGGCTATTTCACAACAACTTTGTGATGAGTTAAGTGTAAATGAATCAGAAACATACGGACCGAATTTCTTTTGAAATTCACATGGGTTTAAGAAATTAAGGCAGAAAAGTTCTTGGCGAAGATTATTTTGGGATTTGCCAAATTCAAGCCATTTGAGAAAGATTTGGAGACACTCATTATGAACCCTAGAATGGGACTGGGCTCCATTTTTGTTTCTTTCTCTTTTCTACCCATTCGTGAAAGGCTCATACAACCTGAAGAGCTTTAGGTTGACCCAAAGCCAAGAGCATAGGAGGCCCTCATAGCAGGTTCACTGCCTTCCTGGCCTTTTGGGGAGGACTATGTCAAGTTTTGGAGCTGGCAGCTTAGACTTAAGACTGATTTTGGTGTCAAAGGAGCAGGGTTTTAGGATCCTGTTCATATGGGTACTTCCTGGGAGAGGGGAATCTCTCCATGGCTCTTCAAAATGTTGTGGAGTTGGGGGGAGAAGTTTTTCAACTCTTTCTGGAAGGATTTGGTTACTCAGTGGGGAGCATCTTCTCTGGAGGCGGGTAGAAATGTTAGGCAGAAGAAAAACTGATTCTTTGTCTAGACTTGATCTTATTCCTCTGCCAAAGAGAGACCTTCTTTAAGGCAGAGACCATGTTGCTCTTATTTGTTTTCCGCACAGATTTTTTTGTGAGAGAGGTCTGCAATGACTGCTGTACTGAATTGAGAGTGAATTACAGAGGAAATGGTTTGGAAAGCTACAAAGCAAATTTTTGGTGAGAATTAGGAAATGTCATCAGAAGAAAGGCTTGCTTTGTCAATGTTTTGGGATTTTGAAATCACTTGCTTGTTGTCAAAAGGCTCCCTGCCCTGGAGTTTGATCAAGTGGAATTTAAGGCGGAAGGTGGGAAAAAGGACACTTTTTATAAGAAGAGCATCTTATCAGTGGGTAGTGATGTCTAATATTCATCAGGGAAAGAGCAGTTAAGAAGCGTAATAAAGACCGAGGCTGATTTAAAAGCATCAGAGTGCCAGTCGTGTTCCTTGAACCTCAGTGCAGTTCTCACCCTCGGTGTTGTCATATTCACTGTGTAAGGAAAGCAGATCCTCTTGGTAGCTGGGACCCAGCGAACACGCAGCGGCAACTGTGATCAGGTGAGCCGTTTCTCTCCTCAAGGACATAAACAACCACTCCATAATTGGTACTTGGAAACTTTCTGTCAAATGGATAAAGGTTGATATTTTGTGGATAACTGTTAGCTAATGTTAAAGGAGGAAAAGGCACAGAAGACTGAGAACAAGTGATCCAAGAGGAAGTCAATGGAAGCTAAAAGAGTGAAAAATCTTTTAGAGCAAGGAAGGAAGGCCATTTGTCTACTCAAGAGAAGCAAAAGAATGGAAAAGGATGAGAATGCATTTTATTTTACTGCCTGGAAGTGTTTTCTAACTTTTCAAAGGGAGACAGAAGAGAAAGAGGGGGTGGGGGAAAGCCAGGAGGAGAGCCCTTATGGTAGGAAATCATATTCAGTGAATGTAGGTATTGCTGTGACCTGTCCTACCGTTCCGTCCTCCATCAGGTCATTTCGACAAACATTGAACGAGCACACATTGCGCGGCAGTGGGAGAGGGAGGTATGTGGATACTTCTGGAAACCTGCGATCTTTCAAGACAGAAAAGATAACTCACAAATTATAAACACAGAACTGATGAAAATGCTAGAAGAGATGCACAAATTGCTCAGATTTGAGAAAGGAGGAGCTGGGCTCTGTGCTTTGCCTCATTACACACCCGAGAGAGAGCGCCCCGCCTTTGGGCCTCAGCTTCTCAGAAAACTGTGCAGCAGCTGCCAGAATTCTGCCCACCACAGCACTCAAACAGTCTCTCTTCTCATCCTCAGGCAGATGCTAAATGAAGTCAAAGTGGATCCCAGAGCCCGGACCACAGGAGCCAGAGTCTGTGGGAACAGTGCTTCCCAGAGGAGAGAGAAGACTGTCCCTCCCGCCCCATCGTGCCCCACCTTCACTGTTGTCAGAACAGAAGGAGGTGCTTTGGCGACCCTCAGGGCGAACGTGGAATGAATTAATTTCTTAGACATCTGTATCTACCATGAGTATCTGAGAACTATTTTCATTTCCTAAGAGAAGGCTGTAAGAAACCAGTTTTCATTAGTTCAGGTGTTTGCCTCTTCCAACTGTTTATTTTTAAAGACAAAGACAATCTGCTGTATATTTTCTTACTGCTTTAAGGTCACTAGATTCTTAGGGTTCAGAGTCTTTCTTTTCAGTTTCTCAATACTAAGTGCTCTGATTTTGCTTGAGGTGACCTTGTTTTTCATCCCAGCACACTCCACTCATTTCTACTTCTAATCCATGCAACGGTCCATCTTCTAGCCATCTAATTCAAAAGGACTGGGCAACTAGATCTGTCCTCAGTTATGGAAGCCACAGAACTGACAGTGTTTCTCCCCAAAGAACTTTAGGGCTCTTGAGGATCTGCCTGGTCTCTTTGAGTCTTACCTACTGCTTGGATGCCTGCCATTCACAACTGCTTGCTTTTTCCATAAGTGATTCTTTACAAAATAATAGGATTTCTGTAAAAAGAATTAAGCTGAGAAATAAAAGACATTTTGACAAAATTTGAAACAGGTAGAATGTACTTTCTAGGAGTGTTTTGCAGAGCTAGAGTTACTGTAGTAGTTTGAACACATTAAAACATTAAGTGCACCCAACAGTTTTTTGCTCAAAAATTATGTTGGATATATTCATTACAAAATATAGTTTATTCAGAAATCATTGACATTGCTAAATTTAATTTACTTTTCAGTGTTTTTAATTTCTTTTTACGAAAGAAGCTTTGAGTCGATGAGCTCTGTGGAATCCGGTGGCCCCATACCCCAAACATTGCCCGAATGAGTCTTGGGAAATGTAAAAATAGCAATAACAACAAAACAAGCCTACGTTTCCTTACAAATCTTTAACCTGGGATCTTCTTTTTTTTCCAGTACTTTCTTCCAACATTTGTGGGTGACAGTGACTCCTTAAACTTCTTTCTGTGATTGACTCTGATGGTGTGTCGTTCCGTCTGTCACGTGAGATATGACTGCTGGCTTCTGATTTTCCCACTGACCTGCCACTCTCTCAAGTCCCCTTTCCACATGGGTTATTCTAAAGGGTTTAAAGAAAAAAGTGCAGGTGTGCATTTTTTCAGCTGTGCGGTTGTTATTCGTGGTTGTCTAACTCGCTCCACGTGTACAGAGATATCTGAGAGTAACTTGGGATGCTCAGCTGCCATCTGTTAGCAAGCACGTCTCTCTGGGGTCTTGACTTTCTCAGTCAAGATTCCCACTGACACAGGAAGGTCTTCGTCGTTGGTTGTTGGGAGTGTTTCTCTCTGACTAGATAATAAGGTCTTTGAAGAATCATCTTTGTTTTATATCTCTGTCTCTCTAATATTTAACTTCATTCTCAGCACAGAGTAGGTTTATAATACTGTTCGAATGAGTGAGTAGACAAAGGGAAAGTTTATCCCAACTCTATGGTTATAAGCCTAGTAAAATGTTGCCATTGTATCTAAAAGAAATAATATTGTCAAGTGTTTAGTTGCTGCCATGATTAAAAATAGCCCAAGGAGAACTTGAGTATTGTGACGATTAAAAAGTGAGTATATAACATGATCCTGAAGATGTGTTTACTTAGTAAAAGCTTAATTTTTTCCATAGTCCTTTAACTAAGACATTTCATAAGTTATATTTCCTTACAAAATATTGTGTTTTGTTGATTCGGGTCCCCCAAGATGCAGATGTCAAAATGTAATTAAATATGCAAGGATTTTTATTAAGGCAAATATTTGCTTGAGAGGAAATAGGTAGTGGGCTGGAGAAAATGGGAAGACCATGATACAGGTGTGGTCCTGAGTGAAGGAGAGAGGAGAAAAAGGTGGGATGGAGCCTCCCGGACTGCTGTGAGTCTAAGGAAGTTATAGCAAAACTCTTAGGAGTCCTCGAGCCAAAGTAAGCTCTCAAAAGAGTCCTGAGTCTCCCAGGAAGGGAAACTTGGCAAATCTGCTCCTCAGTCATTGGCTGGTCAAAGTGTGGCATATGGTCAATTACAGATGTTCTTTGTTATGAGGGGTCTGCAGTGTATTCTCGTGGTATTGATATTTGAACTTGGATTCATTTGCAAATAATGCTAGGTAAGGAAAGAACTTTCTCTTTCTTATTTTTAAATTTTTATTAAGTTATTTATTTGGGTAATTTGTGTTGCTTCTTTTTAGCTCTTTATTCTTAAAGTCAGATCCAGTGATAAGCTAAAAACACTGACTTACATTATGCAATAAGGAATATACTTTTACACAGAATATTTCATTGACATTGGTAGGACAGTGCAGCAGTGTGGCACTGGTCTCCAAATCTTTTTCCCTCCATTTTCCTTTGTAATAGAATCCATGACTTATAATGAAGTCTGTAATTATCCAGAATAAAAAACTGATTTGCCACTCTACCTAGTAGTAGGTATGAATGTGACTAACTACAACTCACATGAAATGTGTATAAGGGAGTTATTATGCCCTTCAACATCAGATGTGATGGTTGGAGTTTGAGCAACTATACTGAACTCAGAAGTAGAAATCTCATGCTGAAGATAACAGAGCAACCACATAGATGGAGTCTGGAACCCTTTTCATGGGGTACCATGCAAGCCGTGAATTGACCACTCCAAGACTTCCTTTATGAGTAAATACAATAAACTTTTTTTTTTTGAAACAACTCATTTTTAGTTTTCTGTTGCTCAGAACTAACCTAATTTTACTAATAAAGGCAGCTCTTTCTGGAATTGAGCCCATTGGGACTGAAAGTGACATGATCTTTATGATACAAATAATAAATGGTGAACTTGTGATTTTAACTAGTCAGTTTTCCTGACTTTTAGGTTAAATGCCCTTGGAATTAAATTTGAAGTTTATCTGAATTTCATTGGGTTACAATTTTCTAGATACTGCTGAGCATTTCAAGAAAATTCTTCTTTTTCACCCTGTTTTTTTGTCTATAAAATGGAGAAAGACATTTTTGTTACCAGCATTATAAGGTTCTGCCTTATATTCATTAGATAATAATCTGTATGTGCTTTGTATACTCCATGTTCTCAGGCTATAAAAGCAATTTTATCATCATCAAGTTACTTTTCAGGTTTCAACAGCAGAATAAAAAAAAAATTGTATGCTTCCTCATACAAGAAGAGCCTTCTTATCCAAGTAACTTCAGGAAAGTCTTAACTATAAGTAGTGAACCAGAGAATGAGGAGTAAGTATTGTAATTCATTACTGAAATAGCTGATATTTGATATTTTCCACTAATTGTTTCCATGGCTTCTCATTGTGAGTGTAGTGTAGGTGACTTAGAAGTCAGAGTCATGTCTCTTCCTTCTGTGTATCCCATATTAACTGTTGTTCATGAGCATTTGTTGGCTACTTCACCGATTTCTTGATAATTATTGTGAATATTCTTTGCACTACTATTTTTAAAAATCATGTTCTAAAATTCTTGATCTCACCTTTTATCTTTCTTGACTTAAAAAGGTAAAATATATGATTGTTTAGATTTCCGATTTTTGTTTAATTTCTGTAGGTTTTTGAGACAAACTCTTCTTTGTAAATTTTATTTGCACTCATAATGTTCATTCTACCTATAAAAGATGGGGAAAATTATAATTTTTTTCTGAAATTCATTGAGAATAGTAAATTATTTAGCTTATTTGTGTAATTCTTACCTCAGAATCATGTCCATGTGAATCTATAATATTTCATTTCTTGATAATGATTAAACATAGTTGAAACTTTCTCATGACGTATTTGGTTATATCACAATCCTAACTGAATGAATTAGAGATCAAGAATTCATAGAGGTGACATGACCTAGTGAAGTAGTGGTTGTGTCAAATGTCTCTACAGGAGTGCAGGCCACCTACCCCTGAATTCAAGTCCTGGGTCCAGGGGAAACAGCCAGTGTGAACAACTAAATAAAAATAAATAAAATGCTTCTTTCTCCTCTCTCTTCCTTGCCTGCCTGCCTGCTTGCCTTCATTCCTACCTGAACCTTCCCTTTTAACAACAACAAACAATTCATACAGTCAAATATACCCCAAGACTTGAAACATGGTCTTGTTACACTCAGCTTATGGTCTGTAAAGACCAGTGAGCTTTCAGTTAGAAATCAGAGTTTTAAGCTCTCCATTTTTATATATTTATATAAAATAAAGATAAGCCTGGCCTGTGTATTGCAAATAAGATCATATTGCCTGAATGTGTTTGATTGTTATATTACATTTCATTTCACAAGGTACTAGTAGCAAATACATAAAATTATTATAGAAACATAAAAAGAGAGACACATAGATGAGATAATTCACATAAAATTTTATTTAAGTATAGGGGTCACATGAGTTGGCATAAAATATTTGAACAATAAATCCCAAGAACTGTTCAGACAGGAATTATAGCCATGATGCTTAGGATTTCAATAATGTAGAGAAACTTTAGATTTCTGAAAACTGAACTTTTAGGGATATTTGGAAGGAAACATTTTGGGAATGATCAACACTATTTTGGGTAGCTCTAGGTATATTGCTAGCCACAGAGCTTCCCTACTACAAAATAGCAATGGAACTAAAATTTACAAGTTATGACTGGTAGAGGCACCAGGGAGTAAGGGAAGTAGTCAAAAGTCATGGGTTCAAGCCTCAATCAAGTCACTAACAAACAATGAACTTAGCACAAGTTAGTTAAGTAACCTGAACATCAGTTTCATACTTGGGAAAATTTTTTAAAAATTTGGTTTTGCCTTCCAAATCAACATTCACCTTCCTACTCCAGTATTCTACATTCTGCTGCTGTTTATTTGACACAGAGTTGAAATACAAGACATATAACTCCAACATGAACAGTTGCTCATGGAGCTGAAATTTTGATGTATTTACATTGAGGAACCACTACACAAGGGAGATATTAAGTGGAGGAAAAGCTGACATCACATTTGGGCTGGGGCTGACTTGTAAAACAGAGAGGAATGATGGGTGCAGAGATTATATTCCTTCACTCTGTGAAAGTTTTGGAGTCACAAATGCTGTGTATACATGATTCAGATGAAATCTGAAACAATTATTAGATATTTTCTAACTACCCAGGGGTTTGTAATTGTATTTGACAAAACACATGGTTGACATCACATTTTTCAATTTTTATCCAGATGTGAGGTGTCATATGAGCCTGGCCAAAGGCGGTCCATACTTCACAAAGGCAATTGCAAGTGACAAAAAAAAAAAAAAAAAATCAGTTCCTTTAGTTGCCACAGAGAACATTAAAAAAACCAAATTATTGACTCAGCCTTGACATTTGCATGGTTGAGTTCAGCCAAACTGAACTGTGTTTTATGGCCTAACTGGGTGATTATTGGTTAAGATCCTTCCCTTTGCTGTTTATGCTGTCAGTCTGCTTTTTATTATTTAAGAATATGTTCACCCCCTTCACTTTCAGCAGACAACCTTACTATATGGTTTAGGACTCTTTCAGCAAATGAGAGAAAACCCATTCAAAACTGGCTTAAACAAAAATGGAATTTATTGGTTAGACTAATTGAAAAGTTCAGGAAAAGATCTGGCTTCAAATGAAGCTCAGAGCAGGGGCTTAATCTATATCACCAGGACCTGGTTTTTCTCAGTCTCTTTCTCTCCTAATCTCCATTCCTTGTGGTTTAACTCTATTCTTAGAAAAGCTCTTCCTCCCATGGAAACAAGATAACTCACATCCTCTCTGCTTGAAGCCCTGTGGGAAAGTTTGCTGCATCTTCACCAGAAGCTTCAGCAAATGTCCCATCACATCTTCTTAACAGCTGTAACCCATGTCTAGACAAATTACTCTGGATAGTGGAATGTGATGCTCTGATTGGGTAGGATTGAATCATGTGTTTCATTCTTGATTCACAGGATTGATAATGGAAAGGGGGTGCTTCCCAAGAGAAATCAGGATTTTTTTCCCAAGTAAAGGTGGTAAGGGTGCCAGGTGGTCGAACCCAGATGTCCTTCACACTTGGAACATTGAGACAAGTGGAACCTCTTTCAACTTCCCAGCTCACTTTTTTTCTTTTTTCTCATGGTCTTAGAAGAATAGAATACTCCTCCTCCTATTTGTGGCCACACTATCTACCAGTGACTCCACCCCCTTCTATCTAATCCAGGATCTGACTTTATCATTGTTGGTTACTGTTCACAAATCTTCACCTTCTCCCTTTCTACTAGTTTTTTACTTAGTTTGTAAGCATGCCTAGGTCTATTTTATACAACACACACATACACACTTATTCATATACCTCACACTCAAATTCTTTTGACCTATCTCCCTTATCAACTGCCATCCTAATACATTGCATCTCTTTTTCCTGTTTTTTTTTTTTTTTTCCTGCAAAAAATGTGTCTATGCTCTTTGTCTCCACATTTTTTATGTTTTTGTTTTTTTTTCCTATTCATCATTCACTCAATTTGCGAACTTTATACCTTGGTGGCCCTATACTGTCTAGATTAGTAAAGGTTTGTTCATGAAGACAGAGCTTACTATGAATGTTTTAGACAGAAGAGATTTAATATCGGGAAACAAGAGGCACTCACTTTGGGGAGCAAAGTTTCAGGAAATTGCTGCTAGTTTCACAAACTAGCAGTAAAGGGCAGTCAAATTCCACTGCAGCACCGATTGGAGAATTTCAGGACAATGTCCTATGCCTCTGAAAAATCTCCAACTCTGCCACCTGTTGATGCTGAGCACATGCCCTAAGGAGCTGCATTTTCTCTTTCTCTGCCTTCTCATTCTCATGTAAGCAACTTCTATTTACAGAATCTAAATGGAAACATTACTGTCCAGGGAGTTGGAGAGATGTCATTTCTAGGCTGTCAGCCCTGCAGTACCAGGAGGAGCATATAAGGGTGAGACTAGTCCTGAATATTAATTATCCTCTCTGGTACATTCTCACGCACAGACATTTTTTTCTCCCCCGTCTCTTGAATCTATTATTGTGCTAAGAGTTCTGCCATTTGGTTGTGATGTGCTCACACTGTGAACTCACCTTGAGTTATCTCATCTCTCTCCTCATTTTCATCATCTACAGATTGCTGATGCCTTAGTCTCTCACTCCTTCATAGATTTCTCCATGAATTTCATGTTAGTATAATGCTCTGCTGGACCTTTTTATCTGATCCACTCTTAAGGACAACAAATGAAACTTGTTTGACAATAAAATCTTTATTTTTGCTTTGAAGTCTCCTCTTCCTCCAAATGCAGTGTCTCCTTTAGCTATATATTCATCAGTCACTAAAATAATTTTGGCATCTTCCTATCTTCCTTATGCCTCCTCTATGGTCTGGCTTGGTGACTCATTATCTAGGTCTACAACAGCTTTTTACCTATACGTCCTGCTTCCTGCTTCCAACTTTATCTACCTTGAATCTGTTCTTTGGAGTCTCTGAAGGGGTTGATCTAAAGCACAAATCTACAATGATTCTCTTCTGCTCAGAGCTGTTGAATAGTTATTTATAAAACTAAAAATTGGGAGCAATAATTTATCAGACAACTCAATAATTCATCAAAGAATGTAGACAGATGGGCAGCAAGTGTTCATAAAAAGACAAAATGATGTTAAGAATTTGAATAGGGAGAAAAAAACAAACTGAATTCCAAATGTCCTGATTCTAATTACCCAGAATGACTATGATGAATTCAATCTTTTATGCTCTAGTTTTTAATATGAAGTTTATTAGATAGTCTGATTAGCTTTTCACATCCTTAATATTGATTTCTCATCTATTCTTAATTTTTTTCAGTGTGTGAAACTCACTGTGTGGTTTCTTTACATTCCGAACAGAATATAATATGTAGGAAGAAGACAGAAAAGGACAGCACTATTAAGGGGAAATATACCCCTGGAAAAAAATAGAAGCAAGACAAAAATAATCCCCTAGGAAAGAATAATATCCATTTGCCTTCTGCTGCCCCAAAATGCATTTGATTAATCTGGATCATAATCCTCATTGGTAGTGGTGTTTTGTATCCTTACTTTATCTGGGCTGGTTTGGGTCTGTGAAGAGAAAGCGACAAGTAATATTTTCTACCTATTCCTTGGAGGGAAAAAAATTCTCTAAAACAGCCTTCTTGTAAGTAAGGTTGTTCACACATGCATGTAACATGCGGGTGCTATAAATGGGCAGCCAATTTTCTTTTTTAAATCTCTGCTTATCAACCCTACCTTGTTTCCTAAAGAGGGAGCTTTCTTCAGAGTTGTCTGGTGTGGACCGAGTGCTGTTTCCTCTACTACGTCTGTGTACTACTGTGAGTTTTTTCTACATTCCTGCCCTCTTTCTACCTTTGCTTTTCATACTATCAAAATTCACCTTCATTTCCCTCACTTTCCTCCTTACTGTTCCTTCTCTTCCTCTCCTCCTCCCCTCCTTTTCCTCTTTCTATTCTTCCTCCTCTTTCTTCAATGCCACCAAGTAGTGGCTTAACTATTGAGAGTCCTTGTAAATTCTAGCTCCATATTGGCATTTGAGTAACAAACTTGGAGAATAACATCGAAAATAAGAGAAAACACTAAAATTCATTTGAACATTTTAAATGAAATTGCTGATGACTTTTTAATACGATTTTTAAGGACTAAATCTCATATCGATCAGTTAATATTTTACTGCTAGTCATGTATATAAGTAAAATTCCAGTGTCCCAGTATATAGCAATTTATTATCATGTTTGACTGAAACCTAATTAAATGGCGAGTACAGTCTCTTCCCTTTACAAAAGAAATGGGCAGGGGAAAGTAATGCTGTTAACCTTTAATGCTGTTAACAATCACACTGGTATTTACTTTTGTCAGGATCTTTCTTGAGCAGTAGTCTCATCTTATCAATGCATCGTCTGTGCGGCATAGAGGTTAGGGCTACTCTCTAAATGACAGTGCTTATATATTGTTGGTGGAGTGTAAATTGATGCAGTCATTATGGAAAGCAGTATGGAGATTCCTTACAAAATTGAAAACATAAATTGCCTATGATGCAGCTATGCCACTTCTGAATATTTATACCCAAAACATAAAAATCACTTATTTGAAGAGAGATAAACATTTTATGTTTATTGCAACATTATTTACAATAGAGAAGATCGAGAAACTGTCTATTGACAGATGAATTGATAAAGAAGATATGTTGTATATGCATGATGGAATAATATTCAGCGACAGAAAAATGTGAAATATTGCCATTTGCAACAGCATAAATGGATCCAAAGGATATTATGCTTAATTAAATAAGTCAGACTGATGCAGATAAATGTGGTATGATTTCACTCATATGTGGTATATAGGAAAAAATCTAACAAATGGATGATTCAAATAAATAAAATTAGACTTTTAGTTTATGTGATGAAATTAGTGGTTAACGGAAGGGAAGAGGGTAGAGGGGTGGGAAAATCAAATAAAAAGGGTCAATTATATTGAAGAATAGGATGGGACTACTGGTGGTAAACTTAATGTAGTATATACAGATGTTGATTTGTAACGATGCACACCTGAAACCTATGTAATGTTATAAATTTTCTCACATAACTAAAAACCCAGGAATAAGCAATTTAAAATAAAATAAAATAAGATCGACCACTCTCCAGAGTCAAACTGCTCGGGTTCAAGTTTAGGTTTTTTCCAGTTATCAGATGAATAATTTTGGCTAGATTTTTCAAACCTCTATGTGACATTATTGCTTTATCCCCAAAATGAGAATAATAGAAATTCATAGTGTATTTGACTATTGTGAGGTTATACACATGAGTATAGCATTTAGATTCACTCCTGGCGTCTAAGACTACATATGTGACATACTTCAGACACGCATAATTGAAGACCAGTTTAAGAACTACTTTCAAATTACTTTGTTTGTAATTCTGGGGAATTTTTTTTGTAATTTATTTACTGGACTTTTTCTGTCCAAAAATGGAGTTCATGCTTGTTCCCTAATGCTGATGCCGGGAGCATCCTGGCAACCAGAACTCTTTCAGATATGTTTTAAAAAGTAGTCTGTCAGTTTGAAAATCATTAGGAATTCTAGAAGTCAAAGACCACATTCAAAGCAAATTATAAGCATGTTTCCTAAAAGTGCTAATGTGCTAACCTGTTGGTTTCCTGATCTAGGCAAAATGCCATAGTATTCCACAGGAGCAAACTACCATAGTTCCTGAAGATTTCACATAAATGTTATCCACTGATTCTCACGCTACCAAGTGTGATACTTCCCTAGTAAAGTCAATAAGCTGCAACTGTAATGGAATCAGTAGAATGCCTTTACTTCAAATTACAACCCCAAGTTCTTCTCATAAGGAAGACTTTAATTGATTAGTCTACTAATGCTTTCACTCTTCGTGACTATTTTGTTCTGCATTATAACAATGAAAACATTGCTTGTGAGACCTATTTTCTACTTTTAGTTGTTCACACTGGTTGTTTTCCCATGAACCCAGGACTCAACCCCAGGAGTATGTGGCTTGACTCCCTTGAAGGTGATACACCTAACCGTGACACGACCCGGTCACGCTGGGCATGTTTTTGATATGATACGAAGAGAATGAGATAGAAGCAATAGAAGAGAATAAGGCCTAAAGTTACCATGGTAATACTATGAGATACTAAGAGCTATGAGGAAGAGGGATGGATTTAACAGTGGGAGATGCACCCTCCACCTTTCATGGCTCAGTGTCTTATTTTTACTGCACTGTTGCAAGATGATTACTTGCACACTTCAAACTGGTCTTGACTTTCTAACTTTAGCTGAAACTGGGAGATTGTTAAGCACTCAGATTTTGTGCAGTTTCTCCAATTCATCTTCCTTCCTTCCTTCCTCCTTTTCTTCCTCCCTCCCTCTCTTCCTTTCTTCTTTCTATTCCTTCATTTCTCTCTTTTTTCTTTTTTGTCTTCACCCTCCTTTTTATTTTATCTAAAATAACTAACCTCTTAATAATAATGATAATTCATGCTTTATTGGGTTCGTAAAGTATTCAGAGTAACGTGATGCTACAAGTGATATTCAAGGGTTAATAATTGAACCACACGTTATGGATTTAGACATGCTTTTTCCCTATTTTTGGCCAAGTAAATTACTTTTGCTTCAAGTGCATGGTTACTCTATAATCTAAAACTTGCCTTAATTGACATACTTGCCTTCCACCTCAGGGCTTGTTCATAAGTGACTACCTTTTCTTGGTCTTTGCTCTGTAGGGAGGCTCCATGCTACCTTAGGCAGACTCTAATGGTTATATTGCTTTGCTTCTTTGCCAGAAGTTCTTTTCTATGAGAAAGAAAGTCACTAAATTTCAGGGAAAAGAACCAAATCTATTCTTTGTGAGGTGTTGACAGTCTAGTAGGTGCCTTATGTAAAGTACTTTGTTAATTAACGTATATCGTTTCTATAGCCCTTAGCCATCTAACTTCTGCTTTACATAGTGTTGCGGGGTGACCTGATGGCATGAATTAAAGTTATTTATAAGCAATGTAATAATTCCAAAGACTCATATACTGGTGGGTCCTATTTTCCTAATTATCTTGACTGCTGATGATGTTTATGACTTTCAATTATCATGCTTTATTCTGAATATAAAATCAATACATATTTTTGAAAAAAAGGAAAAATTTCTGAAAGCATAAAGAAACCAAAATAATCACTCATCATCTCAAAATTCAGAGATAATAACTTGCAACATTTGGTGTTTTTTCCTTTCAGCATTTCTTTCAAATATCCAACTTTTATAACTAAATTGGAATCTCTCATTTATCTTTTTCTCCTGTTTTGTGTTTAGTTAGCATTATATGATGAGTATTTATGAAGACATCAAATATTCTTCAAAATCATAAATTAAAAAAATTATACTAATTCTGTCTTAAGGTTTGTACTATGATTGTTTGTCAAGCTTTAGTGATTCTGAGTCTTTCATGCTGAGTAACAATGCTGAGATAAAAATCTGTCCATTCCATTCTGTCAGCCTCACTTCAGAAGGGGGTGCTCAGGTGATAAAACTTACAAATAAGTAGCACCAGAGACCAATATATACTGGTGACTCACAGTCCTCTACCCCAACAACCTATGTAGTTAGAAAATGGAAGGGTTGGGTGTTATCCCACTGAGAGGCCCCTGCAACCCCTTTCAGTTTCAGGTTGCCGAAGAACAAAATTGCAGAGGCCTTTGTGGTCTGGACCTCTCCAGCTATCCCCAACTCATCTCCTGTTTGATTCTCTGGCATTGCTTTGTCTGCCCACCCATTGTCCTCCACCGTTTCCTCTTCATGGCAAAGCTTCTTTTCCTCCTCCTCTTTACTTACTTCTATTTGCTTTTAAAGACTTACAGTCTCTTACTTGATACTCTCCCCAATTCTCCACGTTGGGATTGGATCTTTCCCCTGCCCTTCATGGAAACTGGTTTGTCTCTCTTTTTAGTAACCTTAGGAGTTATTTGACTTGTTCTGATGTCTATATCTCTCACCATGGCAATGATGGTGCTTGATCCACCATCGGACTTTCAGTACCTAACTCCTGCCTCATCTGCAGCAGTCATGCAATAAATATTGTCTGGTTAGAAGATAGGCATGAATGAATAAATGACCCACTCTGAAATCACAGGTATAAAATTATGCCCTATTTGCTGTAAGTAGTGAGAGAAAATTAGTATTCTCACATTAAATGGAAATGACGTATTTATGTGTTTACAAATTCACAATAGATATTTTAGATGTGCTAAATACACCCTCAAAGACAATCAATACTCTGTACCTCTCTAGCCTCATTATCTATCTTTTCAGGATTCGTATTCCACTTGTCTCTGAATACACCCCCCTTTGTTACTTTCCACCCTCCACAGGACATTTGCACCTGTTGGTCCTCCATGAAGAATTCTCACTTCTTTCTTCCTTACTATTTTGACTTCAATTTATACTTAGATTCTGCTCCCTCCACCAGGTGTTCATTTCCTTAGGGAAGCCTTTTCTGAACTCCTTTATAAATAGTAACAAAAATAATGAAAAGAGTGACAATTATAATAGCCAGCATTTGTTGAGAGCTTTCTATATAACTGGAAGTGTTAAAAGCGCTTATATTGACCATCTCATATTATCTCTCACAACAACCCTTTGGGGCAGGGACCATCATTCATCCTATTTAAAAGCAAGAAAAGAAAGTATAGAAAAACTAGTCAGCTTGTCCTATCTAAGACAGTGAAAGCATACTAAACTATTAGCTAGGCATCCTCATCATAACTCTTAGCACAGATACAATTGATATTCACTGGCTTGAGTTATTGATTAATGTCTTTGTCACCCAAAAGACTGCAAGCTCGATCACATCACTATATCCCTAGATCCATATATAGTTCCAGGTGCAGCTTAGATGATCAATAAACATTTGTTGAATAAATGCTTTATTGTTGCTTGATTCTATTTTTCAGGCTTATATTGATCAAGGCAATGTTCCTATTTCTCTGTAACCATCAGAAGGGAATTTTATTATCAATATTAACATGTAACCTTTAAATTAGAGTTCTGTTTCTCATTCAGCCACCTATTATGATAAAGCTTGTGTTTGATATCAAGACAGCTGTTCTCACAGAGACATCCTTATTAACTGTATACTCTCTCTGGCCACGAAGTATGTGATTTCAGTCCCAGTAGCCTAATATCTGCTTAGTAATATAGCTTGCTGCTGCATATAATCCTGAAACAATATATTTTGTCATTTAAAGAAAGAAATGTTCTGCAGTGTATTTTCCTTTTGGCCCAATGGCAATGCTATGTCATTCTCCAGGAATGTTTCTTTTGTATCCAAAGACAAATTTAGTTTAGAGAAATGCTATCAGTAGTTCACCAAGAGGTTTAATTGTATGCTTTGAATGGCAGAAAAGGGGAAACCCTAAAAATTCAGGTTAAATCTATTAAGCTGAACATCCTGGGTTTGGTTGACTGCCAAAGTACACCATGATAAGAGTTTCAAAAGCTAATAACAAAGGAGATTAAATTGGTGTCCATTACAGATTTGTAGAAAGCTCTTTCTTTGCATTAAGACTTAACAGCTGAATTGAATAAAGTTTTCACCCTCTTTTTGTTTGTTTCATTTATCTATAATTGCTATTTTGGCCCATAGATTCAGTTTTATTCATGGTGTATTGGCACCATTCCTTCTTCAAAAAATATGGTGGAAATTCTAAGTAGCAGACTCTGTTACATTTTTCATTTCAATATGGCAAACAATAGATGGAGGAAAGTAGGACACCAAATAAACTTGTTTAAAGTTACATATAATTCAGGTGTTAGATATTTTATTGAAAATGAGATGTTGTTACTTCTTAACTACTCATTGATAAATATCTTCCATATCTCCCTATTCACTATATCTAAGGTCAACCAAGTGTATGCTTTGCAAAATTGTAGGCATTCTAGGTGCAAACATTTTTTTACAACATACAATTAATTTGGGTGAGTTGTTTCTCTTGGCACATTTAGAGTGGTCTTTATAAATTTTGAGTGTAGCAGATGTCCATCTAATTTCAGAAGTGTTAGAAGTTTAACCATATTCTCAGGATTTTGAATAATTTTCTAGGAAATAGCCATGAACAAATCGATTAAACTAGAGTGTTCTAGAAGTTATCATGAAATCAGATGATCTGGGGTCTCTTTCTTAAATTGGCAATTTTTGGGGGGTTAACCATTTTCATCTCTTTTTCTAAAATATGATGTGTAATTCCTAAACTGCCTCTTCCCAGTGCTGATGGTATGCACATTTTCACCATCATAGAGTTGTTTTATTAGTTCCTGTCTCAGCACCACCAGTGCTTTCACTGGTGAAAAGAGTGAGCCATCATCAGTGAGTACAGAGTTTCTTTAAATTCTCAATTTAAAAATAAGTGCATTTTTACTTACTCAGTCTTAGAGGTGAGGGAGAAATGTCACTAGAATATAAGCTCCTTTCTTGGAGAGACTCTTCATTTACCTTTGAAAGAAAAGGCCCCACAGAATGCTTAATGTGGTTTGGCCCTTGGCCCTTTAGTAATGGGAAATCAAGGTTGAGGACACAGACTGGTGAGGCGTGAGGACTAAGGGGTCCTGACACTAAGTTAAAATAGTCACAGAGTGAATCATCAGATGCTTCCAGTGCTACTTGGTTTTCACCTGACATCTGTGGTCCTGACTACACCACCAGATCTGTCAGGGGTTGGTCATGAAGTTACGAGATTTTTCTATAAAGTATATAGTGTCAGAGACTCTGTTTCTCAACACTTAGAAGTTGTAAGAAATGTTTTTTAGTTTTTCTGGTAAGGGGTTAAATTCTGACTCCCTCAATTACCAGTTTTGTGAATCTGAATGTGTTATATAAGCTTTATCTACCTCAGTTTCCCAGCAAGAAAATGAGATTAACTTATAAAGTTAACCTCATAGTGTGAAAGTCAGATAATAAATGTCGAGTGTCACATTACCAATATGAAACAAATATCATGCTCTTTTCCCAATCTTACCAAAAAATTACATGAAACAGACAAGACTGTTGATCTCAGATACTTCTTTCTAGGCTCTAACATAAAACAAATACCTAAGAAGAGATGGCATCCTATTTTCAGTAGCTACAAATGGTTTAGTTTCCAAAAAGCTGAAATGAGTTACTTGTATAATCAAGATTCTTATTCTTCCTCCTCCTCCTCCTCTTCCTCCTTCTTCTTCATCTTCGTCATCGCTGCCACCTCCTCTTCCTCCTCTTTTTCCTTTTCCTCTTCCTCCCTGCCCCTCCCCCACCCTTACTTCTCTTCTTTTCCTCTTTTTAAAGCTCCTTGTACTAAAATTCAAAGTTTTGGCAAGAGTTCAGAAGATTTGCTTAGACCTCAGAAGAGTCAATGGTAATCACCATCATTTGAAAAATAGCAGTAAACCATCACCCTTCCTCATCCCTACCTTTATTATTCTTCCAGGTAGAGAAAAAATTGCCACATGTTGGGTTAAGCTATGTCGAGGATATTCTTAGACCAATTCTTCACCAAGGAACCAACAAATAGGGAATAGGCCCTGTTACACAAGTCTCCCATTCACAAGCTAAAGGATAGGCATTTTACTACAATGCTAGTTAGATGCCAGACAAACAGAAAAAAATAAACACAGGGTTTTTTAGACAAACATGTGTCTGGTTAGCACATGGCTCCTCCCTTCTACAGAGGGAACTGCTTCAGGGTCATTGGCTCTGCAGAAACCTAACTGACTCGGAAGAGGGAAAAATGTGGTCAGTGAAGAGCACATTTCCAGCAAGCTGAGCAAACATGCTTTGACGTCAGGAAGGGAGAATACACATGGGTGACAAAGGAGATGTGCACACATGGGGATTTTGTGGTACCTGGGTGGCTGCCCAGAGCACTAAATCCTGGAGCTGAAAACCCCTTTGAAGCCCCTTCACAACTTGGGAATTTCAAAGAGTATCATCATAACTCAAAATAAACTCCTCCTAATGTCATTTTACCTTGTTCTCTGCCTCCCCATTGTGCTGACTGTCCCCAGTGACAGACTGCAGTCCGGCCAGTGCCTGGGGGGAGGAAGGAGGATGCAACAGATGTGCACATCTGGATCACCTGCTGCTAACCCATCAGGCCCCAGCTTCCTTGTGACTGTGGTTTCCACACGACATGGAGTAGTGGGGGGGCGGTGACTGAAAGTTTTAGAATGAGGATTTTAACTTCTGATTAAAACATTCTGTGATGTTCAGGCTGACCAGTAAACCATATTTTCGCCTCTTGGGGGAATAGAACCTTCCTGCTATCCTTGTGTGTGAATAAGTGACTCATGGATTGTAGTCCTTTTATGTTACTGTGGTGAATACATAGTGGAGGGTGCTGGGAGAAATAGTGGTGTCTTTTGGGTTCTCCTATCATATAAATAATTTTAGCAGAAGGCAGCTTTCATTCTCACTCTGATTCTATCTCCCCTCTGTGAATTCTCTGAACAGTTCCTCTGAATACAGAGGGAAACCCAATATCTACATGTGACTTTCAACCCTGCCCTGCCCTATTCAGTTCCCTTGTTTTTAATCATTAAGTGGTGACTACACAGTGACACTGCACATCTGTTTCTGATCTGGAAAGACCAGTAAGGATGAGGGTGATTGAGAGCTGTATTAGGTGAAGCAATTACAAAGAAATGTTAAAAAGTAGAAGTGCACTGTACCATTTTCCCTTTTACCTAATATACCCAACATATGGGAGAGGATGATGTGAAGCTAAGCTGATGTCACAGAGCAGGAGAGGTGGTTTTCAGGGCTGCACAAAGGGCACCCTTTGCGCTAACCTAGCTGTAAAGATTGGGGGAGGTGTCTGTGAGAGATGGCAAGCCCATTGTCATCTGATGGCTGACTTTGCCCCCGTGTGACTTTGGATATGTAATAGCCTTTTTATGTTTTGTTTTTTAAAATAATCTGGCATTTTAATTACACTTTGGCACTCCCCTTTGATGAGATTCTTCTCAACACAATTCCAGTCATCTAAAAAGCTCTCGGTAATTTCTACAAGTACCAGATTTTCCAACAAGTAGCATAAGCTCTAGCAGAAATCAGCATACTAATATTAAACCCAATGGAAATTCAATTTTTAGCATGAAGAATAAACATATGTTGGGAATTGCAAAAGTCAAAGTCCTCCAAGCAAGGTTAAGTTGTTCTTTAATACAGTGAGTGTACATATTTAGGAGTCTGAGAATTTACAATCAGCGAGAGGACTGTAACTTTCTCTTCTTCTGATTTGGTGTGTGTAAATTTGCAGAACAAGTGTTTCATTTCTCTGGACATTTGCATTTAATTTGCTGCTGATTTTCATGTGTACAAAGGAAAAAAAAAAAGGAAAGGTAAAGAATTCATGCTCCAGAATGAATGCATTATGTTTTGAGAACATTTTCAGTTGTGTTTTGTAACAATGCTGTAATCTCAGGAAGCTGTGTGCAAAATCCTATTCAAGCCATCTATTTGACCTTAAAGTATTTCCAAAGATTACTTGTAGTCCAAGAGCCCAGTTTTGTCTTATAAAACAATACTTTATCTTGATCTATGTTTTATTTCATTATTTAAAAGGACAGCCTATCATTTTCAACCTTAATCCTCATGGTCCTTCTCTAAGACACCGCTGGCTTCCCCTTGTGATAAGAAGGAGAACATGTACAATTTTTCTTTAGCCTTTCACTTGTCCTTTTGGTAGGGGAGTTTCCTTTATTTTCCTTTAACTTACCATTTTCAGGAACTTACAATCAAAGAGAGAAGGAAAGCAAATAACTGGAAGAGTGTAGTGCTGCAGTGACATTGAAGTTCGCAGGATTTGCAGATTGCCGTTGGGAAAATTTGGAAATGCATATACATTAGAGATTTGACTCCCTAAGGAGATTTTTCAGCTCGTAGGTTCATTCTCTTGGAGTTGGTCCTGGCAGCTACCCAAAGAACAGAAATCATGGAACCTGAAGCACCTTCTGTGCATTATGGAAGCAAACTCGTGGACATGTGGAATAACCTCTAGCGAGCAGTGCAAGTGCATGGGCGCTGGATGGGCCTGCTCCAGGCTCCCCGAATCCCAGCAGGTGTTCCCCAGACACAGACAGCTTATCAGGGGGTGAGGATAAAAATAGAAAAAAAAACACTTATTGTTATTTCTGTTTATAGAACACAACTCTTTGGTCTTCAAAGATCTTAGCCTCATAGAGCTGTAGGTTGCTGGGCTTTTTTTTGTTTTAATTCCCCTTAAAAGAATGTGAGGGGAAATATTACAAGCGCCCCCTGCTTCGGCATTGTTTGATTTTTTTTTTTAATTAATAAAAACAGCTCCAAGCAGCTGGCTGAAACAATTATGCTCTTCACAAAAGCCTTTGCAGATGACACTGAATGTTAAGAAAATAATTCTTTCAATTAGTGTGTGGCCAGTGCACCTGTGAACTAGAATCACGAATGTCAGTGAGAACAATTCAAGAATTCATCCCCTCTGCCTTTTTCTATTGCTGCATTTGCACAGATGTTAATTGTGGGGTGCAAATGTTGAAAGGACTGCCCACCTAGCATCCTGGGAGCATGAGAAATATAAGTTCAGATGAGGAAAATAATTAACTTCCAACTGTCCACCCACAGTATGATTTCTTCTTCTTCTTCTTCTTTTTTTTTTTTTTTTTAGGATTGTTTTTTATGTTCTTTCCCAAACTCGAATACATGTCATTAATCCTTGCATAGAATTGGTTCTCAGGTAACTGACAATTTACCAACCCCTTAGTCCTCCTAAACATCTGTTAGAGATTCTATATGCCAATACTGTTCTCGTTATTACATATATAGATGTGAATGAGACCTAATCCTGCCTTAGAAATGTCTGCATGTTGCTGCTGCTGTTTCCGTCTCTGCTTTAGTGATGTGTTAGATTATGTCCTGTGACACACTGTGTCATCGTCCTGTTTTTCAGGATTTCATTTTTGCTTGTGAGAGTAAACAGAGTTTTCCACATGTGTCAGTTTTTTAATTGCTATGTGAAAAACCACCATAAATATAATGACTTAAGATTACTACCATTGCTAATGTTCACCGTTGTATGGGTCTGCCGCATGGTACTACTGATATAGGCAAACTCAGGTGATCTTGGCAGGGTTTATACATCCATCTGTGGTCAGCTGATGGCTCAGTGGGGATTGGCTCAGTCTAGAATGGTCTCACTTCTATATCCAATGACTGGCTGGCTATTGGTTGGAATGTGGGGGTGACAGAGCCACCTTGTCTTGCATCATCTGGAGGGCTAGCTCAGGCTCATTCAAAGAGTGGTGATAGGAAGCCAGTGACAGCACAGACTTTAAGGCCTTGGTACAAGCTCCTGTCTTCTGTGCTCTATTGGTCAAAGCAAGCCAGGGGCCATTTCAGACTCCAATAGGGAACGCCATCTCAGACTCCTTTACATAGGAGGAGCTGTAAAGCCACCTTGAATGGATACATGGTACAGTGGAGAACTGGGGCTATTTTTGCAATCACATCCTTTTTATTCTTTAGCCTGGTCTAGAAAGTAATCTGTCAAATACACCATGTTGAATTGCATGCACCTCGCCCAGTAATCAGTCTTTCTCTGAGAAGCACCTGGATCTACTTTAATATGTATGGGTTGTAATCTCTAAGACAATATTGTGGATTAGGGGGAAAAATCTGTTTGTAAAAAAGGTGGAAGCACATCGCAAAAGAATTTCTCAAATCCTTTGATACGTGAGCATGCCTGTGGGATGGCTTTTGCGTTTCCTAATCTTATTGGCTCATGTTCAAGGGGTCACATGTGTTCCAAGGAACAGTTTGTGGAATATGGTGCTTTGAGTTGTGTTTCCAATTTTGAGTAGTCACCCATGAAGTGCGAGCTGTAGCAAGAATCAGCTTTCTAGATGAAGACAGCATGGTAGAGGAAAAAAGGACATAACGTTTGGGAGGGACCTTTTCATGCTTGGAATCTGCTCAGACATTTTTTTTAATGAGGGAGGCCCCTTGAGTAGATTTCCCCCCTATGATGTCATAGTGTCTTTATAACTAGAAGGGTCCTTAGAGAGCCCTTAATGAGAAATCCTGCCCCTTCATTCCCACGTGGCTTCCCCAAAGCCACAGTGCTAGCAAACGTCACTACGCAGATAAATAGCAGAGCTTTAGCTAATGCACAGAGTGAGTGCTCAATACAAGTTAGGGTTTTTCTTTTTAAAATTCGTTTCTTAGCATGAATGCAGGATATAGGATTTTGGTTTTAGCAATTAAGCTAGCTTAACTGGTTACATGTTTCCAACTATCTGTGATGCTGGGCAGATGGTTCTCCTACTCTAGTCTCAGTTCTCTTAGCAAATTAAGACACTTAGATAAATGAGATTATTATTGCAAGAGAAATATATTTATCACTTATTGTGTACTAGGTTAAGTCACCAGCATGTTCAGACTCTAAATCATTCAGTAAATACTGTACTATCAAGCTGTAGCAGTGTTTCCAGTAGTTGGTCTGCAGAGAAACCATCGGTTCCCATGGAACTGCCATTTTAAGAGGGGAGAAGGGAGTGTCTGATAATAAGAAATTGTAAAATGGTGATAGCTCCAAGGGTTCATTTGCTCCACCACCAGTTAGCGAAACATGGAGGAGAGCCAGTGTTGATATTGAGAGAAAAAGGCTTTTTATTCAAGGATCTATGACGTGAGGAGAATGATCAACCAATGTCCAAAACAACCATCTCCTTTCCTAGATGGGATCAGGGAAAAGGGGCATGCCTGTGGGCGTGCAGGAAGGGAACTTGGGAAGGAGAAGGGCGATCTCACAGGACCTAGGGGCTGCTGCTTTGTTATCATTAATGGCTGTCCTGGGTGGCACCGGACTATAGGATTTAATCTTCGATGTGAACACTCAGGGGTTGGTTATGTGCCAGAAAGAAGACTGATTCTAGGCGGGCAGCTTTTAAGAGAAAAAAAGGAAAAGAAAAAAGAAAGAAAATAGGCTGGTTATTTTGTTAATCATGGAAATTGTGAGATGTCCATTATGAATACAACCACAGTCTTTTTATCAATCATGGTCGCAAGAGTTGCCTGTTCCATCTCTACATCTTACTGAGTTTTAGTTAGTCATTTAATTAGGGAACATGATAGTGACTTGTAGGGTTACTTTTGTATTAGAAATTTGGAGACAACAGAAGGAAATGACACTTAAAACTGACTCTTAAAAATAAATTAGCATAGAAGTTTCAGAGCGTATTCTGTGAAGATAAATCAGCTCAGGTAAAGGCCCTAACAATTGTTGAGGTGTGGAAATAAAGAGAACATGAGTGAGGCAGAGTGGACAAGGGGTCCAACACTGACCAGAAGAGGCTGGTATGAAACCTGGAGACAAATCATGAAAGACTTTGTAAGCCACGGGATGGCATTTGAATTTATCCCCCGCTAGGTTTTTAAGCAGGAGAGTGGTATGACCTATTTCACATTTTAAATGTATGGTTCTGTCTACTGTATAACATAGATTATAAGGGACAAGAATGGCAGCAAAGAGATTCATTTCTGGGCTATTGCAGTGGTCTAGGTAAGAGATGGTGGTGGTGGCTTTTCCTTGGGTGGTGACGGAAGAGCTTCAGAGAAGTGAAAGTTTTTGAGACTTGTCTTCGAAGTAGAGTTGAAAGGACCTGGTGATGATACATTAAATGTGAGGAGTATAGAAAAGAAAGGTGGCAAGGATAATGCTTAGATTTGAAATTTTATGCAATTGTGCAGAGGTAGTTTTATTTAATCATCAAGGTTGGAGGTCTGGAAATGAAAAATTCTGCTTTGGCCACAGGAAGGAAGTGTGACAGGTTGTATGTTCCGAAGAGGCCATCATACTTCTTGGCAGTGTAATCTCGCTGTCTGCCCTTCGAGAAGTGCAGTATAATTAGGCTGACAATATTTCCTTGAGACAAAAATGGAACACTGGAATGGCAAAAATGGGATGGGGTTATGTGCTGCCAGCCAATGGGAGGGGAGGAGGCAGAACAATTCAGGTAAAAGCAAAGCAGTCAGGCCAGCAGCAGGTAAGTACATGCAATGCTGATTGGTGTTCACAGAGTAACAATGTGTAGTCTGGCAGCTCTTCAGAGCAGCGACCAAGGCTGTTGTAAGGAATTTTGGCACCTTCAGGAAAAACCAGATTTGGTGCCCCTATTAGCTCTGTTCTAAATGTCCTGCCTAAAACTCATGCCACTCTGACCATCCCAGTGCCAGAAATACCCAATAGCCTGTCCAGTGCTAGAAATACCTTATAACCCCCACAGTACCAGAGATCACCCCCTTATAATTGCCTGCAGCTTGACCACGCTATGGTGTTCTGCTCCCTTTGAAGAAACAGGTGCATGAGACTGAGGGAAGTCCTCTTCCCATGCAGCTCCTGTTTCCCTACAGGTGGCAGGGACATCAGCAGCGGTTGCAATAAGTAGCAGTCACTGCTGGCAAAGGCAAGAGACATCTTTAACATGAAACAAAGAGGTAGCTACCTTTGGGATCCCTTAACAGACTTGTCCCAGGCCAACTCAATTACCCCTTTTGCTCCATGTTAAAGATGGCCCTGGTTTACTAAAAATGGGGGAAAAATGAACATTTACATCAAAATGGCAGAATGGTTGGGAAATATGAAGAAAGTGGGACTGTTCTGCTTAAAGCAGTACATATGGTCAATCTAAGTATAATTCCCTTTCTATGTCTGGGTTAGCCTTAGAGACTCCCTTATAACCAGAAGTTTTCAGACGTGATGCTTACCTTCCAAGGCTAGATCAGAGGATGCCTTACAGAGGAACACTTGTTTCTGCATGTTTCCCCTTGGGATTCTCTTTCTTAGAGTCCTGCCATCATACTCCATTGAGAGATGTTATATGCATGTTTTGGTGCATTGACTCAGTACAGAACCCAAGTGTGAGAGTGAAGAAGACTTCAGATAATTGCAGCCTACCTCCCCTCAAACCCCGCCAGACATTCAAATCCCCCCAGTTGAGACTCTTCCCATCGGAGCTCCCAGATACCACAAAATAAAGATGAACCAGTCTGTTCTGCCCTGTCCAAATTCCTGATCTACTAAATTCTTGGGTATAATGAAAGAGCTGTGTTTTCACACAACGAAATTCATTGGGGATGTTCATTGCTTCTAGTTGATCAGGAAAATGGTGCGAGATTATTCTAGTAGATCATCAGGCAGAGAGGTGAGTAGTTATTGGGCATGTAAGTCTTGATTTTTAAGCAATAGGCAAGAATGGAGACAGTTTTGAGACTCTAAATATGGTTTGGAAAAGAGTAACTAGGGAGAAGTCAAGGGGCCCCAGTTCTCAGCAAAGCACTCCGGTATTTAGAGATTAGGCAGAAGGGGTGGGGCAGCCAAAGATTCTTCTAAGTATGGAAATCACGCATCCTGGCTTGCCCAGGGCAATCCCTGTTAGTTTTGTTTTCTAACTATTAGTCTGGTTATCAAACAATATCATATCATTATTATTAATATTTGCTTATGAACAATGATAGCTATGGAAGGTGACCATTTTGCACTTCTACCTTTTGTCATGGTATCATCTGGTAGTGCATAGATACGGGTGTGAGCTGATCTGAAAATTGACCAGTGATAACCCAATTCTCTTTTCCCAGCTTGTTCCAGAATACACGCAATATTCCTTTTCTAGACAGTATGAAATGGTTTCTAATGCAGTGCACGAGGGCACACATGATCAGGGCCCGTTAATGTCTTCTGATCTTAATGGTGGTCCTAGACATATTCAACAACAGGTCGCCTCTGCCAATCACTTGTTCAATAACTGTGCTGTGGCCTGTTAGGTCCTCTAGGCCTTGGGGTCATCATTTGATGAGGTCAGAGAAAAACATATGAGTTACATATGGTAAATAGAGACCAAGCAGTACTGCCTATAGAGATAGTCAGAAGGTTCTTATAGGGGGCAGTTGTTTTATTGTATTGTGGAGGATTCCTGGTCCCAATTTCCATGTGAATGTGTTGAGGTTTCCCAACCACAAGCAATTCTCAGATACCAGAAGGTTGGTTGAGAATTCAGCTCAAGTCAGACACAATCTACCTGGAAATAGCATTAAATCCCAAGGTTAAGGCCTTAGTCTCCCATGGCCACCCTCAACTTCGAGCACTATTGGCAAGCCCAGGCTATTAACCTGTGTTTCTGACTGGTGAAATATAGGCAATTCCCATGACCCCTCCTCAGGTTTGATTCATTTGCTAGAGTGACCCACAGAACTCAGGAAAGCCCTGTAATCACAAAACCACCAATTTATTACAAAGGAATATAACTCAGAAACAACCATATTGAAAGATTACATAGAAAGGGTGAGGCTGCTCTCTCTGGGCCCTCGCTCCATTCTCATCAAATCTCCACAAGTTCACCAAGGTGGAAGCTCTCTGAAGCCCCCTCATGCTGGGATTTTAAGGAGACTTCACTACCCAGGAATAATTGATTAAATCATTTGCCATTGTCAACCCTCATCCCCTTTCTGTTCCTTGGAGGTTTTGTGGGGTGGGAGTGTAAGTTCAAACCCTCTCATCACTTGGTTGGTTTTCCTGGCAATCAAATTCCATTATTAGGTGTTTCCAAAGAGTCACCTCAGTAATATAACAAGACACACCTTTATTTCTCTCAACACCTAGGAAATTTCAAGGCTTTTGGGAGCAATGAACCAGAAAGAGTGAATGAAGACCAAATACTTATGAGAAATAAATTTTCAGCCATCTGAATGACCAAATACATATTTCCTGTAAATCATAATATTGCATATATAATCTAAAACTATTTTTATCATTTTGTTATACATTTAAACATAATAGCAGTGAGCGAAAATGAAAATACATGTTTAATTAAGATCTGAATTTATATTGAAAAAGTAAGTTGGTGAGAGCATAAATTGTAAATTAATTTTTTCTTTTGCCAATATTTGTTGATATTTATACAAATATTGTATACATCTATGGAATCAGTTGGTAACATTAAGAAATTTGATTTTTTTATGTTTTATAATACAATGTGTCAACATTTGGAAGACCTACATACCTCAGTGAACCAGTGTTTTCTTAATGACCAATGCATGATGTTAAGTCATGTAGGAGTAAGACATCTCTGCAAGACATATATACCACTGGGGTCTAGTAATATTAATGGTCACATGAAAGCTAGAGGACACAACTCTGCAGAGGAAGCCCCAGTGTCTACTTCAAAAGCTGAGTAGGTAGTTATCTGGCTAAAAATCACATAACATGGGAAGTTACAAAAGTTGTTAGCATGTCATCATTGTATAAACTGTGACTTTTCATCTGGATCAAATGTTTGACTTCATAAGTTAATTTCACTCATTTTAAAACAGAATTATTGAGGTATAACTCATACATAATAAACATTTTGAGTGTACAATTTGGTGGTATCTTTTGACATATGTATATATCCTTAAAACCACCACACAATCAAGATAATGACTATGTCCATCACCCTGGAAGTCTCCTCATGCCCGCTTGTGGAGCACAGGCTTTTCATGGGACTCACTCTGCAGAGTTGGTGGAAACAACGAAGGGTAAAGTGAATCATTGTAGTTTTCACTAACATACACTCAACAAAAAACAAAATTTCAGCTTTCCTTAAAAATGTCCTTGATGAAGCGATAAAAGTTTTTAATTAATTTATTGAATCTAAACCCTTGAGCATGCCTTTCAATACTCTGCGCTCTAACACAGGAAATATACCAGCAGCATTTCTGCTGCATCCTAAGTTCAGATAGTTGAAGATAAGCACTTGGTGATTGCTGGAGTTCTTGATTGAACTACCTGCTTTTTCCATAAAATTCTATTTTTCACTTGAAATGATAAGTGACAGACAAGTTTATTTAGACTTGTGTGCTTGATAGACAGTTTCTTGACAATAAATGAAATGAGATTGTCATGTTTGCCTCCACTGACAAATTTTAGCTCTCATTAAAGTAAAATTAGAATTTTGGAAAACTCATATTGTGATCTGAACACCTTCCAATGCTGAAAATATTTTCTGATGGGATCAGTTGGTGATATTAAGAAATGTGATTTTTATATTTTATAATAAAATGTGTCAACATTTGGAAGATCTGCATACCTCAGTGAATCAGTGTTTTCATAATAACCAATGCATGATGTTAAGTCATGTAGGAGTAAGACATCTATACAAACTGCAATAATAGACCAATGCATTTTAAGATAACAAAGTTTCTTTATTGATATTGGTTTCAAATTTACATTGTAATTAACATTTCAGAAAATAACTTTCATGGAGTTTTAGTGTAATATCAAAGATGAATATTCATAATTAACTAAAAGGCTATAAAATATGCTCTCCTTTTCCAACTATATATCTATGTGTCTGTACTTTCTATACTTAAAAAAGTATAATGTAATAAATTAAACACAAAAACATGTAAGAATTAATTTCTTCTATTAAGTCGGACATAAATAGATTTGCAAAAATGTAAAAATTTGAGTCTCTCAATAATATTTAAGAATGTAAAAGGGTCCTGAGAGCAAAAACAAGAATCTCCATGTTAAGACAGTTGTATTCACATGCACATGTATTCACATTCTATTCTGATTTAGTCTCATATGAATTCTAAGAGCTAGACTTTTCGCATCCTTGTTTTCTAGATGAGAATGAGACTCCAAGAGAGGTTAATACTATTTGTATCTTTGACTCTCTAAATGCCAAAATTTGTGGCTTCTCAAACTTCATGTTAAAGCTCAGTGAATGTCATCAGGAATGTTTTGCCAATGTTTGGCGGTCTGCTTCTTTGGCTACATTATTCCTCAAGGACATCTGCAGGAGAAAAGTTAAATAATTTATGTAAGATAAGGTGCCGCAGAGACAAATAGTCAGAACAGCTTCCCACCAGTGGAACCTGAGGGTTGGTTAGCTCCACTCAAGCATTTCTCTTTTGCTGTTGTCCTCCACCCCATGCTTCCACTCCCGCTCCCTGTGGGCACGATATACGTCTCCAGGCAAACCCCTCCAGACATGCACCTTCTGCTAACCTGGCATCCAGCTCCAGCTCAGCTCTTCAGTTCCATTGGCCAGCCTCGCTTCTTTCAAACTATCTTTTCTATGTGTGTGTTTTATACCCTTTATACTTCATTGGGTCCTGACTTCCCTTCTTGATGCTATTTCTCTCCATAAGAAGGTATGTCTCAAAGTTACCTCAAAGGCATGTCTTCTTGAGCACTAGAACTCTGGGCTAGAAGGAGGGACCAAAAGAAATCCAGTTTCATCTGCTGAACTCCTGCTCTACTCCATTCTTCCTCTATTCAGCCTTTACCATGTGGCTAAGCCGTCATGTCCCATCCTTGGTAATGAGTCTTACAACTATCAGATGACCCTCATATTCTTCTGGGATCTTTCTCACAGTTTCTTCTGTACCCTATAAATAAGATTGCATCTTCTTTACCCTTATGAAGCTTATGATTAACTCCAGCATCAACATGATTATTAATTTCTTACTCAACTTACCCAAAGCTATTTAATAGGAGAGAAAGTATTTGATTATAAAACTATGGTCTTTCCATTAAGTTTTTCTGTTATTCCAACACACGTATATGGAACACATATACTTGTACAGAGACTGTACACTCCCTTGTAAAGACTTTTGTAGCCCGTTGGTCATTTTACTATTCATGGTGCTTTCATACTGTCAATATTTCATGCATCTACTCTTAAAGTACACTGTGAATGTCTCGAGGGCAAGAACCATGTTGGCTCATCTTTTCCTCCCCGATCTTTGTCTAGTACTAATAGTTGCTTAGTCCACCTACAATGACTAGTATTCCCTGCTGATCAATATAATAATTTATTTTATACATTACTAATTGCAAAATCATACATTTACAAATGAAATGCATGGTTATTATTAATACTGTGCTGTTTCTTTGATAATAGGGTGTGTTCTTAATCACTTTTTTGTCATTGAAGTTCTTCCTTTCTCTCTTATGAATAAAAGCAGATAATCCTGGGCTAAGCAGCTAAGGGTTGTTTCTTAGAAATTTAACAGCAGCTCCAAATAATGCTGGCTGTTGATATCTAATATTTGAGTGGGGAGAAAGCTAGACATAAAGACTTTAAGCATATTCATGATTTTAGGACAGGATGTACTGATTGACTTTATGACATTTTTGTCCTATTTGTTTGCTTGGGGTTTGCTCATAGAAGGAAACCCTAGAGTTGTACTAATGAACCTTATGAGTCAGGCAGCTTCTTCAGGTATAAAGTTCCTTACAGAGCTCCTGGCAGTCCCGGGCCAAATCTACACATTCTGACTGGGAACACAGGCTACGACCAGGAAGGCACTGGTGACTGTGTCCTCCCTTTGGAGGGAGCAGTTTTGCGCACGCCTTGTCCATATTAGAAGAGGAACAGGAGCGTACCGGGGTGTGTTTGGTTGCCTGACACAGTTATCAGTGGACGATCCTTATGCTCGTCTCCACTTATCTGAATGTTGTAGCTGGCTTTTATTCCAGGTTCTTCTATTGACTTCACCAGGGGACTGACTAGGAGTCCAAACATCAGTGTACTGAGAAAATCATTTGATGTGTCTCGGTGTTTGTATGTGTTTGTATGTGTTTCTGTGTATTGAACATGACTGTCCTGTACAAGTGCCAGCAACACACGAAATCGCTAAGGAAAATCATATCTCCTTTTTGAAGTTTTTCTTATTGTTCATACAGCCTATGTGGGAATTCATTAAAGTGTCACATCTGAAATTCGGGCAATGGTTCTGGGAGCAATGTCATTATTAATGCCATTATTAACTGAAGACAGATCATACCGCCCCACCAGCTTGTGCCTCTCATTTAGCCTCCTGTCATAGCATTGTGATTAGGATAAATGGCCTGGCCCCCTGCTTTGAGCTGCCACAGAGATGTCCACACTTTCCCTCTTTGGGTGAGAGAGGATAGTCCTTGCTTTAGATGCAGAGTTTGAAAAGAGTGACAAACTGTTTTCAAAGGGATTAAAAATCACCTCTCTCAGACTAAATCACAAAGCTCCAATCAAGGACCTTGATGACAAGTGAAATTAAATAAAACACGAGTGATGAAACACTGTAATATGTTCACGGTGTGCTGGTCCAGACGGCTGATGATTAACTGCTGCCCAGAGAGCGACTGGGCAGCAGAGGGCTGCCACAGGACGGGGGCAGTAGTCAGTTGAAAGTACCAGTAAAGATCGTTGCATCTTTCGGAGAAGCAGGTCCACAGGGGGAAACGATGCAGGGAAATCAGGGACCCTTCCAGTGCATAGGCAGCCTGTGGGGCTGGCTTCTGACCTCTTGCTGGTTTTCAGCTTTCACATTCCTATCTGCCTCAGTAATGCTATTTATGCTGTGCGGTCCCAACGCAACTGTCTCTGTGTTTTTTCCTGGGTTACCACCCACGGAACCTACAGAATCTGAAAACAAATAAATGCAGATGCGCACAATTTAAATAAGCTAAAAAACATGTTTCTATTATCTGCCTAGATTCCTCCCCTTAAAATAGTTTTGGCTTGAATCCTCTTCAGACCCTTATTTTTGCTGAATTTGAAGCAACCCGGCTGAGAGGGAAGACAGTATTTAGAAAAAGGAAACGAATTCCTCAAATGAATGTGAACAAAATTCACATATAAAAAGAAAGCAAAATGTAACAGGAGGCTTGAAGATTCTCCAGCTGCTTAGGGTTTCTGTTTCCTGAGCAGTGAAATAAAGAGTGGACCCAGTGAGCCTGTGGTCCTCCCCAGCTCTGATGCTTGATGAACTATTAGTGGTTAGAATTCAAAGAATGTGTGGAAGCTAAGGTCAAACACATGTGACTTAGATGTGATAGATAGAAGAAATGACCGTTGAACTTAACCCCTTATGCAAATTTCTCCAGGGTGCTTGGGATGTGTACACAGAGGTGACAGAGTCAAACTTTAGCCCTCAGAATCTGAGTCATCAAACTTTTCTGCTGGTGACACACGAGTAAGTGTTGGACTGTGGATGGTCCTCTCTCTTTTGGATTTTATTATTTCCTCTCTTCCTCCCATTCCCCTCCCACGTCATAGACACCCATTCTGGGGTGTGTCCTAGCAATTTCTATCTATCTCTATAAAATGTGAATCCTTTAAAAATAAAAGTTTCAGTTTGTCTTTAAATTTATATAAAAAGCATTTGCTGCAAATCTCATTCTATTTTATTTCTTTCACTTGTGTTTTTGAGATCTATCCATGTTGAGATACACGCGTATATCTGTATACCCACAGCACAGCAGTCTAAGCATTGGCTTTCCCAGTCTGATGTCCCCCAATAGTCAAAAGACGCAGAGATTTTTACTAGTGCTTTCAAATAGCAAATGATCTGTGTCCTGGTTACAACATTTTAATGCTGAGTTGGGCAACTGATAATACAGATATCTATGATATTTATTATATAATAATTTATGGATAATTGCTTCTGATCATTGCGTATTTATTTATAATTTTATAACTAATGTATATATGCACATTTAAGTGCTTGTGATCATTGCATAGTAGATTGCATGTGTGTTCATTTTCTTATTAAATGATTGAAGGAGATTTTGGTATGCCTTCATAAACCTGAAAACCTTTATACAAGTCTCTATGGGCACTGGCATGAAAGTTATCACGGCGCCCTCTACTCAGGACTGGGATTTCTTGGTCTGAGGGTGTATGTGTATTCAAGTGCAGCGTTCCTGTTATGAGATTGTTTACCAAATGAGTTCAGATATCTGTGAGCAGTCAATAGTGGTTCCTATTTCCACGTGCCTTTTTATTATTTGACTTCTAGTTTTTGATAGTTTGATGAAGTAAATGATATCTGTTTGAATTTGCATTTCTCTGACTTTTGAGGTTGAATATCTTTCATACACTTGACCGAGACAGTGCTATGTTCATCACACAAATTCCCTTTTCTGTACATGTAGGAAGATGACGCTTTACAGCATCCCTTACAATTAGGTTTTGTTCATTTCTTATTTTATGAAAAAATTCTGTGTATTCTAAAATGATGGTTGCGGCTCTCCCCAGTAGCCACCTTTCCTCACTGCACAGTTGGAAGGCATGTGTGGGGGGCAACAGAAATCCATTCTCATTCTTGACTCTGGGGTGTATTGCCAGCAGACATTGCCATCTACCTAACTCTGACTAATGTGACCACATATCAATATGTTATTAGTAAATATAACAATATAATGGTGCCCTTGCCTTACAAAATCTCAACCAAAACTTGACATACGAAGTGCATGCATTATTTATTATCTTCCAGCTCAGGGGCTCTTTCTAGAATTGTACTAAGATTCGTAGAGGAAGAAGGTGAACTTCTGCTTTCAAGAAAGGAATGTACTACTCTCTCTGAAATTTGCACTACTCTCTAATTAAATTGGCGCTTTCATTCTGCAGTAGGCATCAACAAGTAGAGGTAATATAGCTTGGACTTTAATATAAATATAATGTTTAATGTGCTCTCAGCAATGTAATCTTTAGAAAAAGTATATTTATTCTATGAGGAGTTAAAGATATTAGGATTAAGAAGGTGTATGATCGCGTGCAAGCAATTATCCTGCATTTTACCCCAGTGAGTATGTAACCTAAAAGGTTTCTGAGCATGTTTCATGAAGTATTAAGAAATACAATTTTATGTCCGTCTGAGAGGAATATTTCACTTAAAATCTATTTTATTTATTTTCTTGGATATACTTCATAATCGTTACCCAACCTCAGGCAGACTTCTTTGCTCTAGAGGTTTATGATGCAAAACAGTGCCCTTGAGTGCCTTGTTGCACACAGCTGCCAATGATTGTTTTGTTCCTGTATGAAGAATTTGTATTGTCTTCAGTCTAAAGCTGGGAATTGACAGAATTACTGGAGTGAATAAAGAGTGCATGTTTTAAAAGATTTAAAAATATACAGGGCACAATTTTAGTTCTTTCAAAAGAACTTCCGTTCCACCCTGCCTCACATTCATGAGAGAGAGACGGGGGGG
>RJWH01000396.1:431602-496017 GCA_004363575.1 Solenodon paradoxus | reverse complement strand
GGTAAACCTACAGTGCTATATATAACTAAATGTAAAAATACTATTATGTATACTTCAAAACAAGTTAATGTCAAAATGTAATATCCCTTAAATAAAAAAAAAGAATCAAACTCTTGAGTTTTTTCTTTCAGTTTCTTAAATGCTTACATTATTAGATTAATCCAGTTGGTTAGATGAGAGACAGCAGAGTTAAGATAGAATAAAGAAAATTAAAACTAACAAAATATTAAAATGTCGTCTTCATTATGATACCTTCGCTCTGTAAGTTAACACCTTGGGGCACATGCGCAGATGGTGGGGATTCTCGGTAATGTGAATGCCTGTCAGTCCGTATTTCAAACAATCCTCTTGTATGAACTGTTCAGAATGGCCCTCTCTAAAGTGGGTATAACATGCCTGAGGGTTAAATAAACAATCCAGCGGGGTATTGGAAGAAAATATTAGGGCTTCTACTCACCTATTTTTTTAATCTAAAAATGAAGAAAGAAATCAAGTGCTGCTAATATTTAGTGCTTCTATGGCATTGACTACTTGTTAGTTTGCCATGATGCCATGAGCAGGGTTCCTTAGGGTAGAATATATCCACTTTTATTATAAAGTGTAAACCAAACCAATTCTCAAAAAATGAGCAAGTGACTTAAAAAGACTCTTGGGAAGGAATAATGAAATGAAGATAGCACTAATAATGCAAATACAAGAAGAGCTGACTTGATTCCAGGCCTAGTGACTATTAAAATTCCTTCATCTGTTCTTTTGGGAAGGCAGTCTGATTATTCAGATAATCAGATCTGATTTAAAAAAAAGGTGACAGCATTTAAAAAATGACAACATAACCCCTCTGGGTTCTTCTTAGGTTGGTTAAATAATCAAATTAATGTCAGACAGATTAGTAGGAGGATATAATGTTACATTAATGATATTAGTTTGAGTAGATTTTTAAAAAAGAATAAACAAAATGCCATTAAATAATTACAAGGGTCTGCATAGATGTGCATTGCAAGATCTTTGAGGACAAAACGGGTTTATATGCCCAGAGCTAAAGAGAGGGATAGAAGCCTGCCACTTCAAAGAGAGGAGTGACTGGGGCTCACAGGACGAGGAGAGGGTGACTCATGTTGAAGACCAGATCCTCTGTAATTAAATGTTTGCTCTACTATATAGGTAGGGTTCTCTGACAGAAAGGTTATTTCTGATAAAAACTCTAATTCTAGGTAATTGTCCCAGTTTTCATTCTAGGTAGTTAAGAAGTTGTAAAAGCTTATTGTCAACCTAAGCTTCAACTGAACTCAGCTTGAAATAATCCATGTGTCATAGTAACGTCTCTAGGGAATACCTCTCCTGAACACTCTGGAGAGCCCTGTCCTTTAGAGCAAGAAGACTATCTGAAATGTGGATTTATAGGTGTTCACATTAATGATCTCTACCATGTGCATAGATTGTGCCTTGAGATATTAACTTATAAAATTAATTCCTTTATTATATCTTAATCTTTAAATTGTTCATCTCTCAAAAAATACACACAGACATACACACAAAAATATATACCTATATAAAATTTACATGTATGTATGTCTATATATCAAACACTTATATATGAAGTATATACTGAAAAATTGTTTCAAGATACCTTATCAAAAATGTTGAGATCACTTGGCTGGTGGATGATGCAAATGGAACAATCCTTAGTTAAGCTTCTCACTGCACCCAGATTAAATTTATCTTAAATTTTTTGTCATCATGACTCCCAGCTATTGAAACCATGTTAATCTTACCCAGGGATTGATTTTTGACTCCTCTATAACATTTTTCCATAGTGTTCCCAGATGTAGCTTCTTTCTGAAAGAACTTAAAATAGATTTTTGTTTTGTTTTACTCCATGCTTACTATGTTTTCCAAAAAAATAGTAATATCCTTTGGAACCTGGATGGTTAATATCCCACTTTACAGGGCCAGGTTAAAAGAGGAAAGTAGGACTTTGCATTGTTAGGTAGAGATGATTGAGAACTATGGAGCGAGGGGCTACAGCTTTTTGATCTTAGTCACAAAAATTATCTTTGTGGATCATGAAGATGGAAGACTAGAACCAGATGCTTTAGGAACAAAAACAGTGAGAGAGTTACATCTTATTCTAACAAAAAGGAGGAGATACTTGATTAAAACAGAGTAAGATATATGCGTTGGAATGAAGCCCAATTGTTCTATCAGATGTTGGCCAGGACACACCATTAGGTGTCCATAGGAAAATATGGTAGAGGAGTAAAACTGGAAGAAAGAAATGAGAGCAATTCAGTTGAATTCCAGGAGCCAAGAGGCTAAAGCCTAAGAACAGAGCACCAAAAATTGGTTCTCTAGGACCTTTTTATTTTTTTTTTAAAGCACACATTTTTTATTATTGCCATCTAAGGCTTTTTTTTTTTTAATCTGATTTGATTTTGATTGACCATTTTAAGTCCTTGGTAGCTGACTTCTTGGTTGGGTTCTGGTCCCTGACTTCCTTTGACACTTATTCATTGCCCAACTGCTTAGGCAGGCATTAGTGCTGTGCTGGCTAGCTGAAACCTCACCCCCGCCTCTTGCCCACAGAAAATTTTGTTGCTGAGAACAAACTTTCTTGTTGTCATTGCCTCTCCCTGTTTTTTGTAAATTCCTTAATTCACAAAAGGAATTGTACTGAATGTCTATAGAAGAGAAGGAATAGGAAGGACGAAATCTACCCCAAATTATTTCTTAGGCATATTGAGTTGGTATAGTAATACTCTCGCAGATCTGCAAGAATTCTTGTAATCAGATTAATTATTAGTGATATAGTCAGATAAATTCTTGAGAAGGTATTTATTTTTAAAGGACTCAAGATCAATTTCCTAATGTTTTATCCATGTAGAAAACTGTATGTCATAGCCAATAATTAGCCTGACTGATAGTCTGCGAAGATGAATTTGTGTCGTTTATTTGGATGGTGAGATTGTGTGCGCATGTGTGCATTGTTCAATTTGTAGATGACATCATGCTGTAAAGCAGTACCTGGCAAAATGTATAACACCAAAATATGATGATTTTGATAAACTATAAAAGGGGTGCCTAGGTTTGGAAATTAACTGAATATGGAAGAGAATCAGCAAGGAAGAGAGAGAAAGGGAGATGGAGAAAGTGAGAATCTTGATAAGTATGGACTGCAAGTAGAAAATGGGCGACTCTTGATTCCAGAGCAGTTAGGGTAGAAAGCAATCTGTCACTAGAATAAGTTCACAATGAGTAGCTTCTGTTATCAAATCAGATTATAAAATAATGAGTCGTTTATCAGAGGTCTTTCCGTGCCTAACAGGATACGCAAATGGGTACATCCTCAAAGAATTTATGACTACAGAGTAGAGAAACTGGAACAGTGTGCATGTCAGAAATAAGTACTTAAAAAGAGCTTGAAAACTAGTTTAGTAGAGATTAAAAAAAATGGGTCAAAGAATAAAGGTTGTGTCATGGATCTTCTGGGGTGAAATGTAAAAATGCTCTCATTTGTAATGTAGGAAAACAGTTCATGACTGGCTTTTCTCTCTTGCTATAGAGGTTGCAAATAAAACAAAGTAGATCAATGTTATTTCATGAGAACTTTAAGCTAGTGAAATATTTCCCAGCAAAGATAATTGTCTCATGTGAGAATTAATGACATTTGCGGGCACTCTTGAGTTCAAAGATGCTGCCCCACAGAGACCTGTACAATTAGCAATGTAGCAACAAAAAACACATAATGCATCCATTTTCATGTACTACCTCTGAGTTTAATATTATTGGTTTATAAAAAGCTTTTTTGCTTTGAACATTTAGTAATGCATGATTAGGAAATATCACCTCCATTTTCTCCCTGGATGGAATGAGACAGTGTGAACTGAGTGAAACCGAGCTAATTACTACTGGAGAAGAATTACAGTTACCCCAATTTAGATGAAATGATCTCCTATTACCTTTCACAGAGGGAAAGAGAGATTTACCTCCCACTTTTCTATACTTCACTTAAAAAACAATAATAGTAAAGATTTCTAGAATAAACCTTTATGGTTAGTTCATATTTTTAGATTTCAGATAGAGTAGTGAGATGGGATGGTGTCTTAAAGAGAAGCAGAGAGAGGAGAATTTAGATCAGAACACAACAGAAAAGCATCACAACTGTAAAGAGTTTCTGATGAAGTAAAAACAAAGATTAATAAACGAATAAACCAAAATCTAACAACAGTCAAACAAATTGTGATAGGGAAGCTTGAAGAAAAAAAAAAAAAGTACACAAGAAAACTTGATAACATAAAAAATAAAATTTTAAGAAAAAACAAATATTTTCGGATGTCTCTTTAATGAAAATGAAAATTTCAGAAAAAGCTCCTTTTCCCCAAATATCAATAATCATTGAGATTGACAACATGGGAGGGTAAAAATGCAGAAACCTCTGGATCCTGAAAACCCTCACCTTGCTTCTCTAAGGAAGAAATAGAGTGCCAAAGAGATTTTCAAGAGGAATCTGAACACTGTGGATTTGTTCTCTGGGAGAAGCCTGTGGCCTGCAACAAAGGTTGACTTTTCAATGACTTTATAACAAAATTACTCTGCTTATCCTTGATTTGACACATTAGGATTTTATGTCACCCAGAACTAGGCAAATCCTTATGGTTGTCTCCCTACTGACTTTCTGTTAAAATGCAGGGTCCAGTTAGCACTGGTGAGATGGGGGTTTGTCACCCCACAGGACATGGGCACTCCTGTGCCCTACCACGTCAGACAAGAAGCCCTCAAAATTCGCATCCTGAAATCTGCAAGAACTCCTGAACAGATGGATTGAAATTGTGAAGAGTTGCTACCCAACTTCACATAATTGGAATTCTTGGCACAGCTTGGCCGTTCAGCAGCCTGGTATACTGGGCATAGTTCACATACATCCCAAGTTTCCATTTTCCAGAACTGGGGCCAGGGAAACAGCCAAGATGAGCAACTAAATAAAATAAATGAAGTGCTTCTTCTTCCTCGCTCTTCTTGTCTTCCTGTCTACTCACCTTTCTTCCTGCTTGCATCTTTCCTTTGGGGGAAGAAATGGAATTCCTTGGCTACTGAGAAGCTAGGATTTGGAGGTGGCTGTTAGTGTGAATGGACCTGGCAGGCTGAATTTCTGGAAACAAAGTCTGAGGATAAAAGTTGTGATGAACTGATAGTTGGATCACCAACCTTGGGGAACAGATTTCTTGGATCTCATTTTGTAGTGCCAGAGCCATAGTCCCTAATCTTGTTAGAGCCTGTTGTGAACTGAATGTTTGTGTACTTAAAGTGCTTATGCTGAAGCTCTGCCCCCTAATTTGATAGTATTTGGAGACAGGATTTTTAGGAGAGAGTTCAGGTAAAGCAAGATTATAAGGGTGTTTGCTAATAGGATTGGTTGTCTTCTAAGAAGAGGAAGAGAGAAGATCAAGATGACTAGCTTATTTCCATCTGGAATACTTGAAAAGGTGGGTTGCTGAAAAAAAAAAACAAAAACCAAGAAACAAAACAAAAACCAGAAAGACCAAAAATTAGCTGTTCTTTGGGGAGGGAAGATGATAGATTCAGTTTTGGTCTCCTAGGATCTGTATTTTTTGGAAAGACCAAGAAATCCTTTGAAAGAATATGCTATTGATGTATGACTTTCAGAAGGCAATTCTTTTCATTCCCTTTCAATCTTTCTTTCCGTATCTTGACTTTTTTTCCTCTTATTTTTTTCTTAATGTTTCATGACCTTGATTTCATGATTTATAAAACTACAAAAACAAGTGGGCCTATTTTTATTTCTCTCTTAACACACTCCTTTCCCTATATTTAAGTTGTTAGCAGAAGAAGCCACGGTGGTTTTCTAAGACACAAAACTATTCCTTAAGAAAAAATTTTAAACTTTTCAGTTAAATAAATAGTGCCTGGATTTGTATTTATATGCCACTATTATAAATAGACTTAGAGATTTTAGTAAAGTATATAAACATCATGTTTCTCAAGAATGACATTTTCCATTTTTTTAAATGATTGCTGTCATAAAATTTGTCCCTTGTACTCAAGTCATTGCTAACCTGCACACTGTCATTTTAGCTCTTGTATTATTTACTTACTGGACTCTCAGACATGGTTAGAAATACTGAATTGATTTAGAAATTACACACAGTTAATTACATGTAGGTGAAACATTTAAGATAGTCAATTAACTACATTGACAGAATTTAGCATTAGAAAAAAGTGGGGAATTGAGAAACACATTTGTTCATTAAGAAAGACTGATGATGAATTAAGTAAGTGTGGCACAGTATTTCCATGCTCATTCTGTTGGGGAAAAACATCAGTCTGCTTAGTTTTCTAATCCATGATTAAAAAATAATGGCACTATTGTGTCTAAGAAGAGAAGAAACAGTTTCCACACATGGTCATTCTATGTTAGATCATTTCAGTTCTTTTGGTGCTATGTCATTTCATTTATTTTCTTTCTTCTCTATATTTACGGATTTCCCCCAGTTGTAACATTGTAACATTCATACATGTATTCCTGTTCCCCAGGTGTATGTAACTACAGTTCTTCCTTCATGTCATCTGATCTTACTGATTCATCAAGTGTTCAATATCCTCCTCAGTACCCCTGTCTTCACAGTGCAAGTCAGCCTAACTCTGGATTCAGGTCTAATTTGATTTGGTCAGTTCTGAAGCGATTAGGTAATATTAGATCAATCTCCGGCCCCATGGAATTGCATTTAATATCTCTCTGCTATTTTCTTCCATGCCAAAAATCAATGTATAATAAAGATGAATAAATCATTTTTCCAACTGTAATAAGATCATTGTATTTTAATTATTAAGTCAGAAGAATCTTTCCTCAGAGCAGATGTTGAATCCAGGTCATTTGGGAGAACACCAGGGAAACTCACCGTTATAGGAGGACCGAAAAACATTATCTGACTAAAGCTCCTTTTATAGGATTTTAAGCAGACATCTTGTAATTAATAGATAATGATGTTATTTGTGTATTTATTTACTTATTCATTAGCATTTAAGGATGCATTATAATTTTCATACTGAAAAAAATGAATGAGAATTATTTGAATTATTTCTGATCTAAGTTTTTTGTGTGTGCCATTATTGTCCTCAGTAATCATCAAGATTTGAATCTTAGATGTATGCAATTATATGTGGGCTCATTTCCAATTCTGAATACCCAGTAATGAAGCTGGGTAATAAGCGTTGATTATGAAATAAAGGAAGACATTTTGCTTAATATTATACAGATAGGATAAAACTTTGTAAATATTTAAGGCTTTTCACACCCAATGACATTTAATTATTGAATTCTGATGAATAAAATTCAGTGCTAATAATACATATTAACCAATTCATCCAAAGTCTGGAGTTCAGAAAAGTTATTTTTAAGATAATACTATATTTAGTATCTATATCTTCCCCAAATATAATTTAACAATTAATTTTATTCTAATGCCTGTGGTAATTTTACAGTTGTCACAAATATAGTTGATAAACATTTTAGTGATGTTCAAAACACAATTTTAACATATGTTTATGATACTTGAAATATGTCCAAATCAAACTCAGAAAGCAATCCTGTTCTTCCTTAACTATTTGTACAATAGCTCTGGAATAAGTTTTAGAATATTTTAGGAAAATTGAAACATTTCACACATACAGTACTGATTCAGGATACTTTAATATAGGAAACATATGTACATGACTTATATTTATTAAATGGGCATTAGAAAAGAAACTTTCTGATTAATGTCCCCAGGGATGGAAATAATAAGGCATTTCTCCTTCTATGAACACATACTTCAATGTCTCCCTCAATCTTTAGGGCCTCTCCTCCTCCCCCATAGCAAGTAATTCTAAATGTATGTACACACACACACACACACACACACACACACACACCACTGCTGTGTCAAAAGGGCAGTGAAACACAGCGGTCATATTAAACAGGAGGAAAAGGAGATAAAATTTAAAGAAAGGGCTAAAAATGTTCTCATAGAAACAGAATTGAGGGAAAAAATGCAGATAGAAAAGATAACATGGGATGTGGTGAGAGAGGGAGAGTTTATAGAGACAAGATTCAAAAGGAATAAAGAGGAAACAGGAAGGAGACATAAGAAAATGATGAGGAAGGAAAAAGGCAATGAATTATGAGAGCGAATGAAAATAAAATTCAGGGGCAAAATCAGAAAACAAATTAGAAGATTAAAAATATAAAATATATTAGTACTTAGAGCAAAATATTGAAGAAAAATCTGGAGGAAATCTGACAGATACACAAAACTCAGATATGTAAGTGTATTTTGAAAATTAAACCTACCATTCCCATGCCTTGTAAGAGGAATATAAAGATATTTTCTAGTGTTATTTGGAAAAAATAAAAAAGTAAAATTAACAGAACATCGAGCCTTGGAGGAGTTGTAGCTTTGACATCAATAAATTTCACAGTTTCCATCTGGGCACTGCTCCGTGTCTTGTTTCCTCATTCATAAAACGGGAGAGGATATTGGCCTTTTAAGTTCCTTTCAACACCCAAAATCAAAGAAATAAAACAAAATGAAGCAATGAAGTAGACATCTTTTTTAATAAAAATATGATGTTTGTAGTTTGTTGAACTTTTTTTTCTCTCTGTAATTTAGAGGATGTTTGAAAAGCATTTCAAGAGATGCTCACAGATGACATTTGTATACTGCATGGTCATTGTGGGGCTATATTCAGACACCGATAGGCATGCGCATATGATTTCATCTTTCTGGCACTGTTTTCTCATTCTATTAGGTATATTCCTATCTCAAGTGAGTCACTTTCTCTCTTTGGCTGCAGAGGATCAAGATAAACTTTGGGTCATTTCTAAGTTCAGAGCAGTTGGGGTGTGGGGGGGAGTGTAACATATGGAAGTGCATGGCTTCTTAAATGGAGATAAAACAATAGCAAATTGGGAGTAGGCGACTGATTGATAAAGAGTCAAGAAGAACAGGAGGAGAGCAAAATTGAAGGAGTCATGGTTTCTCTTGGGTGTATATATGTCTTCCAGCAATGTGATGATCTCCCAAAATAATGAAACTCTTTTTCAATTAAAAAAATCCTTTTTTTTTTCTTTATCATTGATACCTTTAAAATCAATTGTCCTTGATATTCTGTTCAACCTCGACTTGGTAGGAAAAGTCAGCAGCATTATTTAAACCATTGTTTCCCTGATTAGTAAAAATAGATAGAGACAAAGCGTACTTGGACTTGTTTTGGAAGTGGAAGTTGAATGTTTTATCTTTATTGGGGAAGGCATTTCAGTTTCAAGCTCTAGGAGGAATAATCTGGAAGAACAGAAAATTTTAACACACATATATGAAGGAGTCTCTCTAATAACTTTTACAGAGTTCCATGGGAGCTGGAAAAGGATCTTTTACGTCATCTTGAGGGGCTGAGTTTTCCTTGTTTCATTTATATTTTCTTTTAAAACACACATTTTATTGTGGTGCATGAAAGGAAAGCCAGACTCCTTTATGTTTTCAGTCCTTCAACATCCTGATCCTGTGAGAGAGAATGGGTCAGCACCAAAGCCTGGAGAGGATCTCCTTGGTTTTCTTTCAAGTTGGTTGGCCTTTAGATCTCTGTGTAGTATAGTTTTTCTTAGTCTTTTCCTAAGTTTCTGTCACACCATCAGAGCCACAAAAGTGCAGTAGTTTTATTCTATAGCCTTCTTTTGGACCTGGGGAAATGGACACCACATAACAGGGGGCAGAAACTGTTCTACATTAGATGGTGGATTGTAGGGAGAAAATGCTTTGTCTGTGGAAGTTGGGGAAGGAAAGCCAGCACTCACCTGGGTCAAAGTAGGTTTGTCAGTAAGCTGATCGTATTTCCTTGAGACAAAAACAGGACATCGGGATGGCAAAAATGGAAAGGGATTATGTGCTGGTGCCTAACGGAAGGGGAGGAGGCAGAGGAATCCAAGGAGGAGCGGTGTAGGCAGGCCAGCAACAAGTATTATGCAACACTCATCAGTGATCACATAGGTGGGACTTCATACAAATAGCTAGGACTGGTGCAAGGAATTTTGGAACCTTAGGCAAAAACCAAATCGGTACCCCTATAAGCTCTGCTCTAAACGTTCTGCCTAAAACACATGCTGCTTTAACTGTCCCAGTGCCAGAAATGCCCAACCCAGTGTCAAAAATGCTCAGTTACCTCCACAGTGCCAGAAATAATCCCCGCAGTACTTAATGTGAAGCTTGACCAAGCTGCAGTGTTCTGCTACATTTGTACAAACAGGTGTGTGTGGAGTTGTGGGGGAATCCTCCTTTCAGGAGAATCCTCTTCCAGTGAAGCTCCTGTTTCCTCACAGCGGATGGGAACATCAGTAGAGACCCCAGTCTGCTGCAGTCAGTGCCGGAAACGGCTGTCTTTAACACTGGGCAAGAAGGGCAGCTGCTTTTGGGCCCCCTCAACAGACTGGGTCTGTGACAACTCAACTGCCCCTTTTGGCCTGCGTTAAAGAGAGCCCTGTTTTATTAAAAATTGGACAAAATGGACATTTATATTAAAACAACGGAATGGTTAGGAAAAATGAAAAAAAGGTACTGTCCTGTTTAAAGCAGTATATACGGTCAGTCTATGTGTCAGTGTTCTTACTCACTTGCTTTCATCCAGACAGAAAATTGTGTAAGAAATAAAAATCCAAGCCCAAACACATAATTCAAGCTGAGAAAATGTGTGTTGTGGGGACACCTAATGAGACCCTTCTAAGACTTGAGCCTGTATCATGTTTTAGATCAATAATGTGTCTTGACTCATCAATATCTGAGGTATGAATCCAGCTATTCAATCTTCTTTACCAAGACTTGACCTTCATAAGACACATCCAAGTTAGTGTTTTAAAATATGTGCTTATATCAATAGAATAAAAATAATATTTAACTGACTCTGAGGCATTTGCCAATTGTCTGGAAAAATACAAGCTCAGTGGTTCATAACTTAAATCAAAATCTGGACCCAAAAGGAATATGAACTTGTGAGCTATGTTGGGAATGGGGTGGGGGAGGGGCAGGAGATGTTGGTGGAGTATTAGGGTAGTTTTCAAAGAAACACATTTTCTAGTTTAAGAAAAACATTTTTATAAGGAATCTTGGGAGATCTGTTGCTCATTCTTCTTTCATTGTTTTCAATCCATGTATTGAATAACTGCTTGATTTGACAGTCTCATACACTACTACTGTGATTACTTAGAAGCACTTCCAAAGGGGTTCACCTGTGAAGTATCCCACAGAAGACATAGTTGCTGACCTTGGGAGAGCTTATAATCCTACATAAGAAAACAGCCAACAAAAAACCAAGATATCCATGGTGAGACTTCAGGATAATTTATTAATCTTTTAAACAATGAGAAACATGCAAGTGTCTATTTTATGGGGTAGTGGCATGAAGGTTAAAATAAAATCATGCATGATGTAAAGAATTCAGCACCATACCAGGCGCATTTTAAGCATTTAAAAGATAGTACATGTGGCACTGTTAGCATTATAATTATTATGCCCTATGACAGGTCTTGTTTATTTTTTTATGGCTTAATCAGCCTGAGGCTGAAAGAGCCATAACAGAAATGAGAAAAATGTCTCTCTGGTTTGCTCAGGAGAATTTTGGAGCCCTATCCAGACTCAGTAAGTTCCTATAGTCCCATTAAACTGCCCTGATACTCAAAGACAGACCCCACACTCCACTGAACTTCCCTGGTCTCCAGCACATCTAACCACTCCTTCTCTAGGGTTAAGTCAGTCTGCTTGGAGGAGGAGCACATTGTTCCTGGTGTCCCCACTCTGCAAAGCTCTGTTTTTCTAAAGTTAAGTGTGAAGTATATTTGGCAAATACCATCATTCAGTTTTAGCTACATTTTGCCATTTTAGTTCTAATATTGCCATATGAGCCATGTATAATATGTATTTTTTTGCCCAAATTTGTGAGGGAAAAATAAGGATACACATTATACGTGGGTAGTACTAATTCCATATCTATATAAATGTTTTAAATTATTTTATTTATGCTTATGAGTTAAAAGTGTAACTCTAGAAATCAATAACGATACCCATATGCAAAATAATACCCTGGAAGATGATAATAGGTTTTGTTGAACTTATGATGAATTTACAACAAAGCGATTTTCAGCCAACGATTCAGCAAAATGAAACAGAGTTACGTGTTGTCCACAGAGTAAGTGACTTATTGATAAATAGATGATGTCGACTTTATTATCTTAGGGTGAACAGCTAGACATTTCTTTTAGTACACTTTAGGGGGGAGCTAGTAATCTAGCGATATTTTTACAAAAATTATTGGAAAATCCTTGGAAAATGTTGAAATGATTTTCTACACTGTGAACTTAAAGCTAACAGTTATTAAATATGCTAAAGAGCATGGCAACAAAGCTGCTGAGAGACACTTTGGAACTTGTCCTATAGAAAGTCTTCAGATGGTGGAGGGAACCGAAAGTTTCTTCAGATGCCAAGACAGAAAAAGACCATCTGAGGGAAACCTCCAGAGTGGCCAGAGGTGGAGCAGGAGGTGAAATTTGAGACAAAAATGTGGGTGCACATTATACAAGGTAAAATATGGTGAATTAATTTCTTGCCTAATCCAATCTATGGAGAAATCACTCTCCAAAATGAGTTTTCAATTTCATCTGAAGATTCCTGGCATCAAGTCCTTAAAAGAAAGGAAGCAAGAAAATTCATGAAGCAACCGATAGAGAGGGTATTATCAGGATGGACCCTGAGGGACCCATTCCTGTAGAACTTAAATCAGGGGTCTCCAGGAGGGCTTCCAGCTTTCATGTGTGTGTTTACCACATACTCTAGGTGATCCTTCACTGGGAACCTTGAGACACATAGGAAGAGACGCGTTAAGACAGGGGAAGAGACAGAGAATTGGCCCAGAACTTTGAAGACAAGAGATGGGAATTTTAATTTGCTATGGTGGGCAATGGGGAAACACTTAATTATAACCAGAAGGATCATGAAATCCACTCACTGTCATACTTTCTGCTTGTCAACTCACATGGTGGGCAGCAGGAGGCTCTTTTGAAATATTTTGTAGAAATACAAATGCAAACAATGAGGTACAATCATTTGCATGTCAAATTTGCAAGCCTTGTAAAGTTATAATACTGCTGGCAAAAAATAAGTTTCTGTATTAAAACTACATTATAAATTAGTACAACACTTTTGGAAAACAGCATATTAATAGGCACAGTCATTAAAATCTCATGCTCTTTGACCCAGTAATCCCACTTCCAGCAATCCCATCCAAAATGTGAAACAAGCCATACAGTTAAAGTTTCACCACAGAGCTGTTCATAATCGTAAAAGGTTATGCAATCTTTAATGTGTTAAATATGCAGACAGAAAAACACTTAATATTTAACACTAAGTAAAAAAAGCAGCTTCTAATTCTGCATATTTGCAACATTTGGAAGCACCTTTAGGAAATAAAAGGCCAGAAAAAATTATAGACATTATATTTAGGAAGGAGGATTTGATTTTCCTTACTTTTTCATTTCTTCAAACTTTAGGTTATAAGATTAGCTTATTTTCTGATTAAAAATGAAATTATAAAATCAGTCAGTTATTGAAAATTAGCTTGTATCATATCTCATTTACTATCTGTAAATTCAATTTATAGTCTAAACCCTCTATAAACCAGTGCCATACTTTTCGTGGTTTCTTGGAAAAGGAAATAAAATTAGAGAAATGTGGAAATTTCAGTAACTTTGTTATGGAGACAAATTAGTGAACAAAAATATTTCAGTTCCATCTGGATCTAAATGTTCTCATAACTGAACTCAATATTAATAGCTGTGATAAAGACATTAATTGAGTATATGGGAGGAAGGAGAATGTGAATTAGTTATATAATATTCCTCGAGTAAGTTTCTTTCCTGAATCTGAAGCTTAATACATTCCTAGTGCTTTGTGTTTTGTTTTTCAGTTCCTTCCTATTTTTTTCTAACTTTTTAAGGAAAAATTTAAAACATACAGAAAAATTAAAGAACTGTGCAATAAATCCCATACACACACCACACAGGTGCAAACTTAGTTTTAATGTCTCATTGTTACTCCAATTAAATCAGTTCATTAGAAGAAAGAGAATTATATATACTTTTTCTTTTTTTTTTAAATCTAAAACATATTTCATTTTTACCATTCATGTGGTGGAAATTAAATGCTAGGCGCTTGTAGCTTCACTACTAGGACTAAAGATGTTCAGGTATGTGTCAAGTGGAAGAAATACTAAGCAGATGTGTTTGAACCACCATCTTGGAAGAATATTTCCCCTTGGGAGTTTCTCTGACAAATTAACATTCTTTCTTTCCTTACCCCTTCTTAGCCTTAGGTGCTACTTCTATTTATGCAATCTAGTACTGTCTTCTATATAGTGTGTGCATTATGGAGTTCTGTGGTTAATGTATTGTTAGAAGCATTTTCCCTTCAATACGTGACTTCTGTGCAATTAAATACCGCATTTAAAATGTAGCTTCTTCCCATGGAGAGCACATCCCTTAAATTACAACATAAAAGAGGAAAGTCATTAAATTTGCAAAACTGAATTTCAGTCAATATCTTCAAGAATACATACTGCTTTTTAAGACGCTTTTTTAAAGTGACATTTGCCAGATAACCCGAACAGCTGGTGTGGCAGGTAGTAAGAGTAGAAAGGATATGAACTTGAGCACCCCACAGATCTGATTTCAAAGCCCCATTCTGCCAGTTCCTAGGTGTGTGATCCTGGAAAAGTTATCTCACTCTCTGGACTTCCCTTAAATTGAGTTCATAAAACCTATATTTAAAGTTACTGTGCAAAATAAATACTTAATACAATGTTCTAAAAAGACCATCTTTTGTTATTACTGTGGAGTTACTTGATCTCTTTCTACATAATAGAAGCAAGTATATCTAATTAACATAACATGAGGCGTTATGTGTAAATGTTGTTTGTACATTTGCAAGGACCCTCATCGATTTAAGTTGATTAGTTCTATGATTATAATGGAATGATTACTAACTTACCAACTACTAGTCATTTTGTCAAGGTCCCTGATGTCATCATTGCTAAATCTAAAGGTTACTTTGCAGTGATGATTTAATGAGACACCTCTGCTGCTGAGCTCTCTTGGCTTCTTGAAACATACTTTTGCTTTTGCTTCCAGGTCCTGTACTGTCCTTATTCTATTGCGACCTCTCTGGATGCTCCTCTCAGTCCGTCTTTGACTTCCTTCCACCAAAATTCCTCAAACCATTGGGGTTTCTTAGGATATTGTTTTCTTCACTAATTCTGCTTGCTCTGCTTAAAAGCTCTTGCCCACACTTTCGGCTGCCGTCCTCTCCCTGATGTTAATGACCCCTGTCCCTCTTCTTCAACTGTCTGATCATCAAAGTCAAGTGTTTCAGCATCCACTTGTCCTCTCCACTTGGACATCCCATTGACAACTCAAGCCCAGCATGTTCAAACAGGTGTCATCATTTTCCTACATATTATATTTCATTTGGTTTTGGAGAAAGGCATCACCATTTCAAACTTGCCTTAAGTGGAAACCTTAGAATTTTTTTTTTTTAAGTCTCCATTTACTTTATCTCCCACATCCAATTAGTTATTAAGACTTGTCAATTTTTCCTCCATAATAGCTCTCCAGGTCCACATTTATGTACACATATTTATTTATAAATATGAATAAATATTAGAAATGTCAGGAATTGTGTGCTATCAAGAAAAAGTTTGTTTCTCTCTTAAGTGGAAATACTATATCATAGTAATATTATAAGTAAAGAAGAAAAAACTCATTAAGAAAAGTTTCTGTGGTTGCAATGTTTGGGGTGAGAAGGAGATACATTAATCGAGTGGGCTACTCTATAGAATAGAGGCTATCGCTAACAAAATTGTACTGTATATTCTTATATGTTTTCTAAGAAGGTTGATTTTATATTGTGTTCTTATCACAAATAACAATATAATTGCAATAATAGTAAAAAAGAGGGTAGGAAAAAACTTCTAGAGGTGATAGATATGTTTGTGCCACAGATTGTTGTAATAATTTCACGGTATTTATTTACCTCCAAACTGATTGGAATATATTATATATCTACAGCTTTTCATGTATCAGTCATAACTCAATAAAATAATACACAAATAAAAAGAAAATATCCTTATGGGTTGGAAGGTATTAAATAATTTTAAAGATGTAACAATGAAATACTGTCATTAGTATCTGGAGGGATAAGAAGAGCTGCATTGTGCAGCAGGTTAGAATGTGTGAACTGAATGTAGTAATGCCATATAAAGAAAATGGCAGAGATCTAATCTGGAAAAAATAAGTGTGAATCCAGGGGCTGCAGAATCCAAATGGGAAATTCAGCAAATGCTCTTTACCATCACTTTACAACAGCAGTGGATTAACACAGGCTTTTCTTATTCCACTTGGCCCTCACCCACTAAACAAGAATAACATAAACTTTACATCAGAAGGGAAGTGCCAAAATATTGAGACCTTCTTTTATTACATCAATCCTAAACTCATGGTCCCCATTATTCAGTCTTTTATTGTTCCTTGCAAAGAGATTTTATCCAGAGTACACTACCTATAAATGCAAAAGGCATGCGGCCTTCAGCTTGGAAAAGTTAACGCACGAAATGTCCTAATTGACGTGGATCCTTGAGACTGTCTGCATTAGTGGCTAATTAACTTTATTAAAAAAAGAAGGAAAGAAAATTACCTTTGGCCCTTAGAAAAAAAAAAAAAAACCAAAATAACAACACAAACCGGAGTCTACACTGCATGTTCAGTCTAAAATCAAGGGCGCACTTTTAACCTTTCACCTTCTGACTCTGCTCTGTAAAGGCCAGTTCAGCCTTCAAACAGGAACTCTTCCAAGTGACTGGTATTTTTTATTGGTTTTCAGTATACGACACTGAAGTACACTTTATTGTCCAAAATTAATTATATTTATTTAAGGCTGTTACTAGAGGAGGGAAAATAAATATCCAGTGGGCCTTTATAAAATTTTAACATAGCTTTCTGTAAAATATTATAAAGCATACCTGTCTCTACTTTCCATATACTTTTGAGCTCTCTAGCTGCCTAGGAAATGTTTGTCCTTTCTATTTCTTGTACTAAAACCCTTATGATGCTAAAACAACAATAACAACCTAGTAGTTTTTGCTTGAAGTGACATCTCTCTTCCTTTAATCATCAGTTACTCTTTCTTGTTCTCTGAGTCTAGCAGGCCTGGATCCAACTAGACCAGACTGTTTGACTTAGTTACTTTTGTGGAAGGAAAAAATATTTTAATAAAAACAAACACAAAAGCATCTTCTTTTTGTAGAACCTTGGTGGTATGGATTGTCTAATACAAAAATCTCCCTGTGCCTTGGTTTACTCATCTATAAAATAGAATAACAATTGTGCTGATGTTATAAATTGTAAGGAAGATCAAATGTGCTAATGTAGAACCCTGCCTGGAACAGGGTAAGACTTCTGTGTACAGGATATACTGATACAACGTTTGCAAAAGGAACCAATTATCTTGCATTTTGCTGCACCGTAATACTGAACTTATAAATCCCTGAGGAACCCCACGGCTGAGTGACTTCATTAACGTTGTTCTCTCTGCTTGGAATGAACATCATTCCTCTGAGTGTCTAGCCAAATTGATTCATCTTGAAAAATCCTATTCACTTAAACATCACCACTTCTGAAAAGTCTTCCTTGATTGCCTTCTCCCAGCCCATGTGAAGATCCCAGATCTCCTGCCACTGGGCATTCTTTTTACTTGAGTCTGCTTCCATGATTGCTCTTATGATTGTATTAGAAGTTATTTGCTCACATTTCTATCTGCCTTCTTGAAGCTAAGGACTATGTCTTATTCATTTATTTATCCTTTTTTTTCCAGCTTGACTTTTAGTGGGTTTTCAGTTCATTCTTTTAGAATTGAAGTATTGCTGCATAGTAAAATGTTCCTATGAAGGAAACAGAAGCAAATTAGATAGCATATACTTTATAAAAACTTAAGATTTCAGAATAGCTGAAATTATTAATCAAGACAAGAAAAGTCAGTAACATATCCCACTCATCTTTAAAGTCAACTCATTTGACTATCTTCTCTCTGCCCAATTCTGCTCTAGATACTGAGCACAGATACCAGGAAAAAAAAAAAAAAGCAATTCTTTACTATTAAGGAGTTTATGTTCTAGAAGGAGGGAGTGAGACAATAAACAATAAATGTAAATAAAAGTAAATTGTATAATGAATTGAAAGCTGATAAATGCTATGAAAAAAAGAGAAGGTGGGGAAAGGTTGGGAGAAGCAGGGATGTTATATTAGGGAGGTGGGCTGGGTGCCAAAGGAGGAGAAACTTGGCAGGTTAACTAAGGTCATCAGCTTTGGGAAGGGAAACACTGAGTGAATCTGTGAAAGAAAAGAGTTAGCTAAGCGTACATCAGCAGGAAGAGAGTTCCAGGCAGATAAAGAGCCAGAGCAAAGGACCTGAGGTGGGAGTGTGCTTAGTATGTTGAAGGAAGCCTGTGTGTCTGGAGTGGGAGGAGAGGAAGGGAGCATAAGATAGGGGATCAGAAATTTTGTGTTGTTATTGTTTTTAATTTAAGTATACATATCTGAGAGACTTAAAATAATATACCCCATATTAAATGACTTCGAAGATACATAATTACTTACATGCTCTGCATTCAATCTAGTGTATCTATTTCTATGAATTCTTTTGGTTCCTGAAGACTCTTTCTTTGCTCTGTTATGATAGGATGTAAAGTATAACAGCCCCAGAGGAAAGGAAGAAATCGAGGTACTAGGGAGAGAGTCTCAGTTATCACTGATGATGCCCAGATAATCTCACAGGAATATGCTATTCAAAAGTAAATAATGTTCCTTCGATAAAAATAAATAAGTCAACAAAAACATAAATGGGAAAAATGAACTAGCTGAGTGATCTTCACTAGGTTTTCACGTAAAGTATATTTCACATTATTAAAGTACAGGGACCAGAACATAAGGTCAATACCTTTCACTTTCAAGAAAATCAAGTTTAAGAATTCCCAGAACGTTGTTTTGAAGATCAAAATAGCCTCTGCAAACACTGTATTATATGAAAAAGCAGGGCAAAGTCAGGATTCCTGTGCAAATCTGGAGATAGAGAAACACAGGCAGAACATCGAAAGGAAATAAGGCAATGAAAACAGAATTGAATACACTCTGCTTCTGTTATCTTTTTATTGGATCTGAAGGAAAACTTTGCTCATTGGGTGGCTTGTATACTTTCCTTCTAATACCAATTTTGTCCTTAAGACCTAATGACTTAAAAAACAGAGTAAGACACCAAACTTAAATTGGAGGCACTTACAATCATACTTCAAAGTTAACCAGGTTAGAGGAAAAGTCTATGAACCTAGATATTTTTCTGGTTTTTATCATGGGGTCTATAAATAGTTTGTACAGTGCTAATATTTGGATAAGAATAATGGTCAAATACTTCCTCTTTAACTTGGAGGTTTATTTATGCTATGGCAATTTGGTCAACTCTAATATTATCTTACAATAAATTATTTCAAAAATATTAAGTGCCTCCTAGGTGTCAAGCAGTGTTCTAGATTCACAGAATATAATAATGAATAAATTAGTCTAAATCTTCTTCTTTACAGATAAATATATTTCAGATGGTAGCCAGGGCCCAGAGAAAAATAAAATAAAGCAGGATTAGGACAAGCAGTGGAGGTGGGAAGTTTGCTATTTTATACAAGGCAACCAGAGAAGGCCTCTGTGATAAAGTGACAAGTGGCAGACATGTGGAGAAAGTAAGGGAATAACCATTAGGATATCTGAATAAAAAGTACTCCAGGCAGAAGGAATAGTAAGTGCAAAGGCACTGAGGCAGGACAGTATGTGAAATGAATATTGCTTTGTGGTCCTTTTTCTTTTGTCATCCTCACCAGATTCTTGGAAAATACCCTCATAGAGCAGCTGCCTCTAAAGGAGCACAGTCCATGTATATCCCAAGGACCAGGTTTCACATCTTGGGATAAGGAGAACAACAAATGTGAACAACTAAATAAAAATAAAGTAAAATGCTTCTTTCTCTGTCTTCCTGCCTGCCTGCCTACTCACCAGCACTCCTATCTTCACTTTTCTTAAAAAAAAAAAAAAAAAAAGGCAAGTACTGTTTTTTTCCTTTTTACTAATGATTAAATGAAGGGAGCAGCAGCGATTTGGTCAAGAAATGCTAATAGTGAAGAAGATGAAAATAGTAACTCGAATAGATTTGTGTACCTCCATGCCAAGATATGGAAACTATGTTGAGTCCATAGATGGAAGAGTGAAACAGAATATTAAGTTTGTGTATCTAAAGTATGTATATATATTTATATGTGTGTAGATATATATACATGTGTGTACATACAACAGAATATTAGTCATAAAAAGCAAATTGTCACTTACAGCAATACAGATAGAATCTGAGGGTGTGCTAAGGGAAATAAGTCAGAAAGACAAAGACAAACACCATATGATCTCATTTATACATAGAATCTAAATAAAAAACAAAAACAAAAACAAACCAATCTCATAGCTACAGAGAGCAGATTGGTGTTGGGAAAAGTGGTGAAAGATATCAAACATCCAGTTATACAAAAATCGTCATGCGTGTGTAATATAGAGTGGTGACTGTAGTTACCAAGATTGTATTGTATATTTAAAAGTTGCTAAGAGAGTAGATCTTATAATTTCTCATCATGAGAAAAGAATTATAACTGTGTGTGGTGTTGGATTCTAACAATAGTCTTATTGCGGTGATTATTTTGCCACATATACAAATATCAAATCATTGTTACATTAGTTACATATGAAACTAATGTGATATGTCAGGTATACCTCAATGAAAAAATTTCAAAAAGCACCGCAAACGTTAATGAGCGATGTCAAAAGAAGTGGAGCGCTAGGCTTTCGTAAATTAATGCGCAGCCACCGACTACCCCCGTGATGCTTTGATGGAGCCAGACATGCTGCAGGGCCTCTCACAGGCGCTCCGAAATAAGTTGCGAGCGATGTATGTGTTCACAGGATGGTGTGTGGGGGCTGGAGCCCTGGAACTACACATCAGTCAGAATCACAGATTGTTTATAATTGCTTCTGATATGGCATGAAAGACACTAACAGATACAGAAGTGACACATCTCTGCCTAAAAGGAAGACACTGCTTCAAACACATTTTGGAGTCCCTCTTTCCTGATCTGGGACCCAGCTCTTCCCACGATGCCTGGGAGCACCAGTGCCCCTCCCTTCAGGGAAAATATGACCTCTCACCCACCAGAGTGTGACCCACACCAGAGCAATTAAATCAGATCACCATATTCCAACAGCAGGACTGTTCCCAGGCCCTGAGGGATTCAGCCTTAAATAACACCACATGTGGGACATGACTGGACAGTCCTACTCGAGTTTTGCCCAGCCTGGCCTGGTTTTTTATATAGTGGATTTTCCTGCACGAAGTAAAGGTTATGTCTGTACAGCCCTCCTGCAGCTTTATCAGTCTCAGTTCCCCGGCTCCTGTCAGCAACTCCTCAAACAAGGACACACAGACATCCCTCCACGAAGAAGAATCAGTAGTTCTGCCACAACTCCACACGACACTACTCGTTTCAGGTACCTATATAAGAATTGTAATTGCATATGTGCAAAGGTACACACACACACGCACGCACACACACGCACATACACACACACACACACATACACACACACAGAGCCTGAGGTGGCTAAGGCAATCTTTAGTGTTATTTAACTTTTATACTATCTCATGATTTGCCTGGAAAAATAACTGATTTGTGTGAAGGACTCTTTTAAATGACAAAAAAATGTCTTAAAAAAAGAATTTTTCAGCATGCCCCGGAAGAGTAGTAGTTTGCTTAGTCTGGCATAGTCCCCATACATCCCAAGAATTTGAGTTCATGTCCTATTTTATTTAGATGAACTAAATAAAAATAAATACAATGCTTCTTCCTCGTCTCTCTTCCTGCCTGCCTCTGATGGTCTTCATTCCTGCCTGTACCTGTTCTTAAAAAAAAAAAAAAGAAAGAAAAAAGAATTATTGGACAACTTGTCTTTTACTAGGGAATAGGAATATCAAAACTAGCAGAATTTCTCCATCATGGACACTGGCAGACAGGCTTTCTGCACCCCCTTTGCTCTGGGATGACCCTTAGATTCATTTATATATCAGTGATTCCTACAATCCCCTGGTGTGACTTTGACGGCTTCTTTATGTCTTTTACACTTATTTATATATAAAGGGTATAAGTATAAATGAAAGTCTTTGGTTTTGGAGGACAAGTCCTACAACATGATAATAAAAACATCATAATGCTCTCAGACCTCAGTTAACAATAGGCCAAGATATTCTTCGTTTCCTTCCTGCACTTTGCTTCTGTTCTTACTGATATACGATGAACTTCACCCAAATAATTTTCAGGGCACAAAGAAGAGTTATGTGGGAATATCCAGCTAGTTAGATAGCTATGGATGACCACGATGCCGTGTAAGCATGCCAAGCCTTCAGGGAGTCCACAATCAGCCTTAGCTTCCCATTCCCACCGATTTCCCTCCTTAGACATGTTTGGACTTGTATCAAGTATTAATCTAGCCCCTGAACACAGCTATGAAAGAGACACAGATAATGACATCTACTCTCAGAGCCATCAGGGCTTTGACATGCTACAATGATACGAGATCTAAATGGTTAAAACATTTCCCACTTTTATTATGAATTTGTTCATCATGAACAAAACGTGTGGATCATTTAACTTTAAGCTTCTTCAGTTAGTATGTAGGAAGGCATTTATTTTCATACAGATAGTTTTAAGAAGTGATGATTTGAATTCCTTCCCTCACCCATGAAGACATCTACAATTTTAGACCACTTTTTGCTGCTTAGTGTGCCTACATTGTGATCGAACATTTCAGAGCTAATGGGATATTTTGGCGGAGACATTTATTACCAGGCATTAGTGGATTTACTCTGTATTACCTCCAAGTCTTTGGTCATGGATATTGAATGAAGACATCCCAAAGTGAGCAGATATAATTAAATGTGAACCAGTGGAAGGTGGTGCAAGGAATGACAAGGTAGGAGACAGAAGATAACGAAGGGCCATGTTATTTTCAGCAACCCTCTATCAGCCGGCAAAGAAAGGACTTGTTTAATACTGGTGCTTTATTGCCAAGAGAAAAGGAAAGACTTAAAAGATCAAGGATACAAATGAAAAACAAACACAGAAAGCTGCAAAGTTAAGAACACTGGAGGAGGAAGCCACAAGGGAGCCAGATTATATTTCAGAGTTGTTTTTTTAAAAAAATAAAATAAAAACCCCAATTTATAATCTGTCTTGTAAATTAATTCCACACTTAATTTTTGAAATGCCTTCTTATTTTTTTCAGCCTCCGGAGTCAATGCAAGGTAGATGAAATGTTATGGGGAAGTGGCAGCCAGGCATATAATGGTAAACTAGTTTACTTTCACAATTTCCTTTCATATGTAGATTCAGCCCTGCCTTTTCCTTTGTCATTGCTTACAAAGATCTAAGCTTCCTTCCTAAGGCATCATCTTTTATTAATCAGCTTATCCACAACAGAGTCCAAGACACTGGAACTGGATTTAGACAGATGTTGATAAATGTCTTAAGTTTCTTATAAACGAAATCAAGGCCAGCCATGTTTTATTAATCAGTTATCCTTCATACATACATTGTCCCCTGTATATAGTATCACACTTTACATGCCATCCTGTTTACACTGCTTCTGACTCAACTCAAGACTCTTAGCTTCTACTTGGAAAGTCAAGCAGTTGTGTCTATTTTTTATATCTACTTAATGACTAATGTAAGCGGTCATTTATAGATGCAGATTTAGAAAAGTATTAGGTGCTAGTGACAAACCTGATAACCATGTGTTTATGAATTACTTTATCTACTGACCCAGAGAAGAATACAAAAATAATCAAAATCTTTCTGGTGAACATATTTACAAACGTACCATCCAGTATCCTACCCAGAAAGTCAAGAATATACTGACCGAACATATTGGTAGTGATGGAGACTCACAAGGTCTGTTTTTCTCCTTTATACTCTTTTGAGGGGTTTGAACTTGGGGTTCCAAAATAATAAATGAAAATTGCTATCAAAGTAGTTTATCTTCTTGATAACCTCTATAGCTGTTATATGAATTTTTAAATTTAAATTAATTTTATTGAAGGAATAGTATATCATAACATTATATAGGTTGGCATCATAGTTAATATTCGTTAGATCTAATACATCAAATTCACCATTATTTCTGCTTTTTTCTTCACTATACAACTGATCCCCCACCCAGCTTGCCTGCCAACCTTCCCTCTTCTATTCCTGCAATCACTAATTTGTTTGTATTGATCGAAAGTCTGTTTTTGTTTGATTTAGTTTATTTGCTTGCTTAGTTTCTCTGTATACCACACATGAATGGTATCATAGATGTCTCTCTTTACTCTTCAGGCTTCTCTCAGTAAGCAGAATTCCCTCTAGGTCACCCATGTTGCTGCAAAAGGGCAGAATTTCATCTTTTGACAGCAGAGTAGTATTCTGTTATATATCTATGTCATATCTTCTTTATCTGCTAATCTACTGATGGGCACTTAGGTTGTTTTCAGCTCTTGGAGACCTTAAATAGTGTTGAATGTCCATCACTGTCTTTACTGTCTTTTGTTACCTTCTTTAATTGGAAGTCTATTTTATCTGATATAAGCATGGCATGGCTGTCCCTGCTTTGTTTAGGTTATCCTTTGATTGTAGGATTATCATCCAGCCACTGACCTTGAGCCTACATTTTTTCTTTTGAACATAGATGAGTCTCCTGTATGCAGTGGAAAACGGGATCATATTTTTTAATACACTCAGCACTCAATGCCTTTTGATTTGTGAGTTCACCCATTAATATTTAGGGTGTTTATTGATATGTAACTGTTTATTGTCACTTTGTCAATTGTTTTCTGGGTATCTTTGTTTTTCCCTTTCTCTTAGGTGCTTTGGAAGTATGTAGGTTGTGTTTGGTTTTCCTTTTTATTTACTATTTTGTTTTTTCATGGTTTATGTTTTGACCTTCCCTCAGGTTTACACACAAGTTTCTATGTTTATAGCCTGTTTTAACATGAAAACAAGTTAGTCTTCTACTAATTCTAGCAGTCCACATTTTCAGTCTCCTCTCCACATTTATTTTTTTGATATTTTGCTGTATCTGTAGAATTCCCTTTAGTAGTTTTTGTAAAGATGATTTTGCTGTGATGAATACCTTTAACTTTTGTCTATAAAGCTGTTTATTATTTCTTCAGTTCTAAGTAATTATCTAGTAGGGTAGAGTATCCTTGGTTGAAAGTCCTTCTCTTTCAGCACTTTGAATATATTTATCAGGCCATTCCCTTCTGGCCTGTAAAGTTTCAGCTGAGAATACCACCAAAAGTCTTATGGGGATCCTTTGTAAATAATTCATTTTTCTCTAGCTACCTTTAAGATTCCCTCTGTATCGTGTATTTTCGACCTATTAATGATGATGTGGCTTTGCTTGGTCTGTTTGGTTTCTTTTGTTATTGTTTTCTTTCTCTTTGTTTCTTTTGTTTCTTTGAACTTCCTGAGTCTGGAGTTCTGCTTCTTTCCTCAGGTTAGGGAAATCCTTACCTAATATTTCTTCAAATATTCTTTCTGCCTGCTTCTCACTTTCATCTAGTTCTGGGACTCCTATGATGCAAATATTGTTCCTTTTGATGATATTTCATAGATCTCTTATTCTATCTTCATTTATTTCTTTTATTTTTTTCTCTTTATTCATCTCTTCTTTGTCTTTGCTTGGGTGCATTCCACTGCCCTATTTTCTAGTTCACTGATTCAATGGGAGGATTCTTCCAGGCTACTGTTGAGCCCTTTTATTATGCTTCTTATTTAGCTTTTTTTTTAGTTTCATGAATTCTGTTTGGAACTGTCTCATATTTTCTCTGAATTGTTGTAGTTCTCTATTTGTTCCTCTATTGTTTTCCTGATTTTAGTATCATTAAAATTGTTGCTCTTCAGTCTTCATCAGTTAATTCACTTAATTCGGTTGCATTCAGCTTTTCCCTGGGCTTTTGTTTTGGTCTATAATTTCATGTATATTTCTCTACCGCTTTGATCTGTTTTTATTTCTATGGGTTAAGCTTCCCTGATATAAAGGCCTTGTGTTAGGGTATCAAGTTGCACAGCATACAGCTGGGTATTGGTCTGGAATTCTGGGGCTCATTTACTTGTGTGAACTTAACACTGGTCAGATTTGTTGAAGTTCTAGGGCCAGCCATGTCTTAAGACATGGCAGTGTAGCATATGGAGTTGGAGCTGGAGTTCGGATTCCAGAGCTTTCCTGAGAGTCCCAGGCATGAACAATAAGGCACAAGGAGAGTTACCCAAGAGTTGTGGGCCTACTTGGCAACATACCCTACAGAATCCATAAAAGAGAGAGCCAGGAACTGATTTTAGTGGAACACATTCCCTCATGAAAACTCCTCAGTCCTCCAGATGAGTGGAAGCCCCAGCAGAGGGCAGTAAGCAAATCTGGGAGTTGGGGGTGAAGTTTCAGTGTGTACAAAGCAGGTAGTGATGCTATTTAGCTGTAGCCACAGACTGGAGGGAAATGCTGTTTTAATGGAGCCCTTCCAATTATTTTCCCAGTGATGGGGTGGAATGGAATGCTCCTTGTGAGAACTAGTCAACTATTCCCACAGGTGCTGCTGACTTGACTGTTTCTGGCAGCCCACAGGAAGGCAGTTCTGAGCATGAACTGTTCGACACAAATGTATTAATGGCAAAGGGGCTAAAATTTTCCTTTGGGATTTTCCTTCAGTGATGGACTCCAGTGCCAGGGCTGTGCAGAAGCAATGTCTCTGTTCACAGGAAACAATTCCTCTTTCCATCCCATGCGCACTGACAAGGCAAGCCCTTCTGCTCCTGGAGAGTATCTGTAACTATGTTCTTTGCATTTCATACCTGGGGTCTCTGAATAAAGGGCATGATGCTGAGGAAGATCAGCTTCTCCTACTGTTTATGTCCATCTGTGTCTTGTTTTTCTGGTAAGGTGCTGGTCCCATTACTTTTCAAAGGTCATATTTGCTAAATAGTACATTTGGGTTGTGGCTGTGGAAGGCAAGCTGCAGATCTTAACAGTCCACCTTCTTGGAAATGGATCCCAGTTATGAATTTAAGGCATAGTATAAGGATAAAAAAATTTTAAGCAAGAATAAAATTCCTTCTATGGAATGTTATCCATTGTAACAGTATTCAGATGTCAACTATGGTGTTAACCTGGTAGTAATGACCAATTCTTTCATCAAAACTCAGGGTAAAGTTCATAGTAGGAGCAAATATCGTGCCTGCCCCATTTTTCATCTTTCTTTGATGTTCCATCTTTTGGTCTTCTATGTGTGTTGCCCCCCTATATTTCCCACTCTCCTCCATTCTGTGCTCCATCTGGTAACAGAATTGTTTCTGATTTTACAGAAGGTATTTGGGGCTGCAGTTGCTTTGTATTCAAGGTTTAAAGAATAGGTCTTCTACGACAAATACACGGACTCTTGTGAGTATAGATGTACCATTTTCACTTTGCTGTTCAGTCCCTGTCACTGAATACAAAGTAACAGGAAGTACAGGCATTGTGAGCACCACCTGTGACCCTCTCCCTTGTTCTCTGTGAAATGATCCTTTATTTTGCATTGTGCTAGAAGGGATTTTCTGTTCCTCTTTGGGTTGGGATGGAATTAGAACACATTTGGGTTTAAGAGGTCCCTACTACTTCAATATCTAATTCTCCTATTTTCTTCTACCCATTACAAAGAAGCTCTCGCCCCCAGGTCAACACTGGATTTATCAGTCAGACAGCTGTATTTTGCTTACATCCATGTTTAGCATTTGCAAAATTATAGAAGAGATACTTTTGAAATAAAAATATAAAATGAGTTTCACAGTATAAACATATCTTCTGAGTAAGAAAGCTTATAAAACGATAGAAGCTAGAATATAAACCCTTTATCTTATTTGTGTAAGCATTTATAGAATGCTAAACAGAGTATAAGGCATTCTGCTTGCTACTGGATTGTGGTTATAAGATTGTACTTAAGAAAAAAATCAACATATAAATTATTAGAATTTTTAAAAGTATGTGGTCTTTAAATCATAATCTGCTTTAATTCAATACTATATATTAACCTGAAATTAATGTTTTAGATTGTTTTTAAGACTGATGTCTTTATGAGCATACATTTTATTTGAATTAAGAACAATTTACATAGAATAACAAGGAATGAAATTTATTTCCAGTTTGAAGAAAATTGAACAATTATATCCATCTGTGTAACCACAACTTAAAACACATTACATAGAACATTCCCAGCAATCTATAAAATTCCCTTGTGGCCCCTTCAACTCAATTTCCACCTGAAGTTACCACTTTCTGATTGCTATCACTATAAATTGACTTTGCCTGGTTTGAACTTCAAATAAATGAAGTTATAAAGTATGCATTCTCATGTATCTGGCTTCACAAAACAAGTTTTGTGAGATTCATTCATATTGTGTAAGGTAAGTCAGATTGGTTTCTTTCAAAAATATATGAAAGTGTAATGGATCACAAAATACTAAGAAATTGAACAATATAAAATAATATGTTTTTTAGAGATAAGAATGACTTGAATGTCCTCCTGCCCTAACTCAAGGCCCAGCTTGTGTGTTTCCTGGATGATGCTCATGGCACCTGGAACTCTGGCCATAGTGGGGACATCTCCAACACAGATCATGAAACATCCACATTACTGCAAACTCATACTTTAAAAAGATTTAAGAACATTACTTCAGTTTCCCTGATATGAGAAATGATCTTTCATATTTTTAATGTATGGATTGGGCTTTAGTGAAGAAGGGAGGGAATTTCCTCAAACAAATATTTTGCTCCAGTTTTAGTTTCATTCCCAAGTCGTAACATCAGCAGTTCTAAAAGAGGAACTCCATTTCAAATTCCTTTCTCCTGTGAACTATTTGCAAGTCCTAATCATATTTCTCCAAGGATAGATTTCTGTATTTGTAAGAAAGCCTAGATAAAAGTTCATCAATTTTACATGTTTTCTAGCTCCTTCCTGATTTTACAAAGTTGTAGATAATTGCTTTCAAACCTGGTCTATGTTCAAGTTAACCCTTAGGTTGTGTTTAATCTTTCATGTCATCAATAAGATATGCTATGATTTACTTCCTTGAGTCTGAATGGAATTAGGATTATTAACAGTGCACATAGATAACACCCATTTTTTTTTTTCCCTCAGTATAAGGTAAGTCCTTAAAAAGAACTCTATAAAAGCTTTTATTCCAACCTCTGCATTGTTTAGAGCTGTATTTCCATTTGACTAACTTTATGGTAAACAACCACAACACAAATGATAATGATAGAGATAATAACTGAAATTTATCAACCAAAGATTATCTAAATTTTTAAATGCCCTTAAGACGTATGGAGAATATTAGAAAGACACTTTTTAAAACATTGCACATTAATGTGTGTGTGTGTGTGTTTGCGTGTATGTGTGTGTGTATCAGGGTATAGGGCATCAAATCAAGATTATTATATATGTTTCTTGAGATCAAGGGCAGTTTCTTCCTACTCTTCTTTCTCCTCACCCCGCAACCCCGTGCTTCTTTTTCATATGCTGCTTCTTTGTGATTCCCTCTAGGATCTAGTGTGGCACTCACAATGTAAGGTTCATGATTTTTACTATATGTCAACTGCCTGATAGATAAGAGATGCCAAATAGGATTTGCTAAGTATGTAAGTCAACCAGTAGACGTAGGGGGAAGCTTGGCTTCTGTCTAGGTTTCTCATTCCTCACAACCAAATCAATCACATTTTGGCCATTAAGACTATTGCCCCTTCCCCAGGATCACACCACTGTTTTATTTTGGATCTTCACTGTGCAATTTGTTCCTATGCTAATCTCAACTACTCTACTCCTCACGTGGTTTCCAGAAGAGCTTTTTAAAATCCATATTTGACTATGTTACCATCCTGCTTGAACCATAAAATGGACCCCCACAATCTAAGCTACAAGTCTCAGATCTTTACCATAGTTTGCGAAGTCCTGAAAAGTCTCACCCTTTTCCACTTCTCCAGTATCATTTTCCACCTTTCTTTCACTATTCACTGCAATAACTCAGAACTGCTCATACATATGAGAGTCACATCCCTGAATGACTTTGTGCTCTGCATCATTGTCGCTAATGTCTGTGTTCATCCTACAAGCCCAATGTTCTGTGTTTCCCGGGCTGATCACTATTCCACCACCTGAACTTCCGGGACCTTCCTTCTAGCCCGACTTTCAGTCAGACGAGGCCCACACGGCAACCTGGGCCCTCTCATATCCCAACCGTAACCACTGAAGACATCTGCATCTCCTTTACTACCTGAACAACTGGTTCTCTGTCTTCTGATTCCCCCACCCCATTTTTTCCATTATTATAATGATGCTGTGTGGCTCATCTATTAAATAACTTCACTTCAAAATTCACAGATCTCTTCCACTCTGTTTCAATAGCATAGTCCCCAAATGCTTCCTAACTTCTAATAATTACCTAGAACTTCCCCACTCCAAATTCTTAAACTTTATTATATCAATCCCCAATCAAAACCTACACCAATTTCAGTCATCTCTTTCCCTTGCTCTCATTACATTTGTTCTTTTACTTTATGACTTGTATGACTTTGAGTACAACTTTTCTAACCATCTATGCCTCCAAGTGACTTTGCATGCTCTTCCACTAAAAAATATTTTGTATCCACTGAATCCACTGCCATACAACCTATTCATTCATCAACTTGCAATGACGACTAGGTCCCCATTTCTTCACTAAAACCGCAGAGCAAAGATCACTAATTTCATCTTTGTAAAACCTGTTATTTCTTCATTTTTCGGTGGCATTTGTCTTACCAGTTGGCTCTTACCAATTGCCCTTGTTAAATCCTGATATTTCTCCATCCTTCCGTGATGTTTGACTCTATTGAGTCCTTTCTTAGTAACTCTGTCACTATCCTACCTAGTTCTCTCCAGTCTTATCCCAGCTTTCTTCATGTGTTTGTGTTGTGGGAGAGTTATTTTTAACCTTCTTCCTTCTCAGATCATCTCATCATTCCCATTAAAGTAGGGGGTTTAACTACACAGATTACATATACAGATGATCCCAAAATCTCTGCCTTCAGCTTTGGTTTCTCTTCTATGCCCAGACCTTTACATACCAATGCCCTTTGTACTTCATTACAAGAAACCCAAGCCCCACAAATCCAAATATGAGCCCTGAATCCTCTAAAATTTTATCTTTCTGCTGCATTTTTATTGTTATCGTTGTTATGAATGAACTGAATTTATCTCCACTCAAAAACTCAGCCAAAGACGTGTGACTTTTTTTGCCAACTTCTCCATTGTTTCATTCCCAACATTAAATAGGAATTAGATTCTTTCTTGTCTATGTCATTAACATCTCATACTGTCCCTTCATTTCCATCACTCTGTTTGTTGTTCAAAACCCACCACCTCTTGCAACATTCACTCTAAGCATATCTCTCTACTCCTCAGGCTCATATTCTGCTGGCCTATATTTCTCATTGCAGTCTGAAATCTCATCTCATTAGACTCCTAGATCTCTACTCTCTACAGTTGTGATTCCTACATGTGGTTGCATGTTAGATCATCCTGGGAGATATTTTTAAAATACCATCCCTACAGATTCAGTTTGAAATAGTAGGGAACATCACTGGGGTATTGGCATTTTTTTAAGTCCCAGGTGACTCTACTATAAAGTCAAAGAAGAAGAAGTATTCTATAGAATTAAATAAAAATACTTTATTTAGACAGGCAAAGCCCAACTTACTGTTCCATTTTCATTTGTCCTTCTTTCATACTACATACAGTCAAATAGAATGATAAGATTTCTCTCCCCATTGTTTCCTCTGTCTAGAATTTCTTTTAATGACTTCTTTGTCTGAAAATACATCTCATCAAGTCAAAGCTTTAGTCATGTCACCTGTTACAGGTTGAATTGTGTCCTTACAAATTCGTATGTTGCAAACCTAACCCCTAGTACCTCTAAATATGTACTTGAATATAGAATTTTTAGAGAGGGTTTTCAAGTTGAAATGAGGCCATTAGGGTGGGCCCTAATCCAATATGATTGGTGTCTTTATAAGATGGGAAAATTTCCACACACAGAGAGGAATCAGAGGAAAGATCATGTGGGGACGTGGAAAGAAGAGAGACACCTGCAAGTTAGGAGAGATGCCTCAGAAGAAAGGAATTCTACCACCACCTTGATCTTGAACTTTTAGCCTCCAGAACTGTGAGAAATAAATTCCTATTGTTTAAGAGTGTGGTATTTTGTATGACAGTGCTAACAAACTAATATATCATCTATGCAGAATCCAAGGTGGTATCAGTCACTCCTTCTTGCTAGGCTCCTCCTTTGTTTGTCCCTTAATGATGTACAGATTAACAGATATACTTCTTTATTCTATACCCTTAATGATGTACAGATTAACAGATATATATATATATATACTTCTATATATATATATATATATACTTCTTTATTCTATACCCTTAATGATGTACAGATTAACAGATATACTTCTTTAATGTTCCTATTTTTTTTATTGCTTTTAGAGGATCTCGATCCTAAGATTATGGAAAACAGAGGTCACATCTTAGTTGCCTTTATTCTCCTAAGTGCTAGCCTCAATAAACATCAGCAGAAGCAAACTGAATTTATGGTATAACTCAAAGGGAGGAGTGTTCATCAACCTCAGTTCCTATTTGATCTCTAGAACAGTGTGAAGTTCTTCAATGCATCAAGCCTACACTTGACTATACATGTTACTTCTTCTCGCAAAAATGCTTTTGTCTCTATTCTCCACAAAGCCATCTATTTTCTTTAGACTCCTCCCAGCAGTTTCTCCTTCGGAAATTCTAAAATGACCACCACAATTGGATGAAGAAGTCCTGCAATGAACTTCCATGGCAGGACTTGTTCACCACAATTAAAACTTCACTGTGTCTGTCCATCCCCTACATTGTGAACTATTCAGGGTCCAGAATGTATCTTTTTTGTTCTTGTCTTTGTGTTCTCAGAGACTATCAGTTTTGGCATGCAAAAGTCACTTAATGAATAGCTCTTAAGTAGAGAAATTATGACTCTTGCTTAAGGTAAATGCACATGTAATAAAATTCTGAATTAGATTGAATTAACCCTTTGATGGTTAATTCTGAAACCAGTCCCTTCCTTGAGTATTTACTAAGGTAGGCTACACAACTTGCAGTAAAAAGATTTAAGTCCACCCAAGGTCATCTGAGGTTCTGTTTCACATTGGGACTCAAGCAGAAGGAGTCACTTCCATCTGGGATTGCGGACTTCATTGTGACAGAGGCAAAAGACAATTTGGAAAACCAGTAGCTGACTGTTAAAAAATTTCTGCTCAGAAGTGACATATGACGCTTCCATTCAGATCTCCTTGATCATGTGACAAGGCCATGCCTGAGTTCAATAAGGAGAGATTTAAAGTAATCCCAGAGAACACTAAATACAGATAAATAGTAGTAAGATTTACTACTCAACAATTGCTAGTTCTCTAACATGAGCTAATTTTTATGTCAATTCTTTATAATTTTTACAGTATTCTTATATCTTCCTTTGCTGGACAACATAGAGTAACAATAGATGTACCTTTCTTCCTAAAACGATGAAAATAAAAACCCCAACAAAACAGGCAAAATGTATCAGATAACAGTTTTCAAGATACTGAACATCAGGCAAGGAAGGAGAATGATCCCTTTGTTACAGAAAATAGATTATCTTCATGATTGTCCCAGTTTATAGACTTGAGAGAGTTTCCAGGTGGTGACAGAGGGACAGGAAACACAGGCTGAGCCTGGCAGACTCAATGAGTTGTGGAAATGGAGTTGAGAATATGGAGAGAGAAGGGGGCCCCCAGTTCACAGGGAAGAATAATAGAGATAAAGAGAATTCCAGATACTTCAAAGGGTCTCATTGTGGATTGAATAAAGTATTAATAAGCACATGTATGTGAGGAAACTGCCTCAACCAGGGAAAGAATTCCCATAAATATCTGGAGGGAACTGTGCCTCGAGCTCACCCAGGACTAAGATTATGTCTGCTCCCATGCGTCAGTCAGGTCGAGAAAATTCACAGTTTTGGGGAATGTTATGGTTGAATGTTAACAAAGTTCCTGCCTCAATCATGCAAAATAATCGATCTAGAATAAATGTTGCTGTGGCCCCACTTAGCAAATATTAAATGCAAGATTTGAGCAAATCCAGCTGTTTCCAAGTAACTTAACTACCTCCCAGAAAAAAGTTCAAAAATACTCATAAGAATTCAAAAATATCAAACTCAAGGTAAAATCAAAATGTTTAACATGCAATAAAATTTTGCTGGAGTAAAATAACAACAACAACAAAAACAACCCAGAACAATATGACTGTTAGATAACAAGAAAGATCTCAAAACAATGACCTTTAAAAAACTGGAAAAGGAAGAAAGATCAGAGTGCAAACAATTAACAGAAAGCATAATAGAGACAATCACTGAAATGAAAAATTTATTCTTTAAAAATTAATAATTAATAAACCTATCTATGCAGACCTATCAGAAATAAAAAGAAGAAACACAAATCATCATTGTCAGGATGAAAAAATTATCAATACCATGAACTATACAGAAATTTGAAGAGTAATAGTGGAATATTATGAGTAATTTTATACCCATACACTTAACAACTTGCATAAATTGGGCACATTCTTTAAAAAACAATAGTTAACAAAGTTCCTTCGAGAAGTAGATAGCCTTTTATCTCCTAAAGAAGTTGACTTTGTAGTTAATATTGTTTCACAAAGAAAACTCCAAGTCCACATGACATAACTATTGATTCTGTTGAGCATTTAACCAAGAAATAATATCAATTTTACATACATCCTTCAATAAAAATCTAAGAGGGAATTACTTTCCAACCAATTATGTGAGACCAGCATTACCATGATACCAAAAGCAAAGATCTCACAAAGAACACTGTAAACCCAAATCTCTCATGAACATAAATGCAAAAAAGTTCTTAATAAAATTTTATAATATTGACTAAAGCAGTATGTAAAAAAGATAATACTTCCAGACCAAGTTTGATTTATCCCAGAATGCAAAGTAGATTTTGTATTCAATATCAATCTTTGCAATTCATTATACTGACAAACTTTTTAGTTTTTAGAAAAAGAATATGATCATTTCAAAGGATATTGAAAAAACATTAGATACAAATGTGATAATATATTCATGATAAGAAAAAAGTTCTCACTCAACTAGAAATAAAAGGTTACTACCTCAACTTGATAAAAGACATCTGTAATAAACATACAATGTTATATTGTTGAATACCTTTTCTCCTAAGATAAAGAATAAGGTAAAGATGTCTACTCAACATTTTTTTCAAAATGGCAGGGAAAGATCTAAGCAATACAATAAGTCAACAAAGGAAACAAAAGTCATTTAGATTAGCAAGAAAAGTATAAAGTTTTCTTTATCAGCACATGACATAGTTGTGTCTGCACAAAGTCCAGTAATATCTATAAAAGCAATTACTAGAACTAACACCTGAGTTTAGCAAGGTTGCAGAATATAAAATCAATATAAAATATCAGTTGCATTTCTTTAAGCTAATAATGAAAAAATAGAAATTGAAATAATTAAAATAATACAATATTCAAAAGCATCAAAGATATGAACTTACTTTTAAAAATGTGCAAAAATACATGCAAGACCTTTACACAGAAATTGGAAAACATTGCTGAGAGAAATGAAAGACATGCAAGTGGAGATGTCTACTGTGTTCATCTATATCAGAAGAGTCAATATTATTAAGGTGTTAATTCTCACTAAATTGACCTACATATTCAATACAATTACAAACAAAATCCCAGTAGACATTTTTTAAAAAATAACAATGACATGCATGCTAAAATTCACATAAAAATACAAAGGACATATAATTGCCCAAGCAATTTTGAAATGGAAGAATGAAACTAGAGTACTGACACTTCCTGATTTTAAATATGTTATAAGGTTACAGTTATCAAGACTGTGTATACACATCTGTATACACATTTGCATGTATGTATGTATATGTGTGTGTTAAACTAGGTAAATACACCAATGAAATCAAATAGAGAATTTTTTAAAAGATGAAAAGCTAATTTAGTGGATAAAAGAGTTTTTCAGCAGATGATATTCCAACAAGATATTCGTATGTTAAAAAAAATCAAGTCTTATGTCACATCATATGCAGACAACCTGTAGCTCTAAATATAATACTTAAATTGTAAAATTTCTAGAGAAAAGTATAGATGGGAGAAAATATGACTATGATAGGCAACATTTCCTATATACAACACTAAACCATATGGGGAAAAAAAGATAAATTTTGGATTACATAGAATTATAAAATTCTGTCAAAAATACTATGAAGAGAATGAAAAGGTGAATAACTGATGGGAGAAATTATTTACAAATCATACGCTTGACATAGGACTTATATTTCATATCTATATACATTATGTATTTAATTTAGACTATAAAAGAATTCTCAAAACTTAAACTAATCAAGTTTTTTAAAAATGAATAACATATTTGAAGACTTTTCACAATTAAAGCTATATTGATGGCAAAAGAATGTAAAAAGATATTCAATATTATTAATCATTAGGAAAATACAAATTAAAATTACAATGAGATACTGTTACCATGGTCATGTATGTATGTTCCTGAAGCCAGAAAAGTTTAATTAAGTTCCCTTTCAGGATTGTTTTTATAGAAGTGACTGAGTTTAATGTTGAAACAATGAATTAGAACCACCTGGTTTGAAAAAAAAAAAAACAACCCACCAGTTTGAAAGGGAACCAGTGATATATTCACAAGCTATTCACCAGAATGCAGGTGTTGATAGCAGACCCTTATTCTCCTGATGACTCCAAAGATCACAGCCAGGAAAATCTATTAAACAGTGGTAGGTGCCCCAGATTGCTGTAACCTGAAAGTATAACAAGTTCAGACCTCCTTTCAGCTAGAGCCAAACACCAAATGCCCTACCTTTATCTTCCTCATCCCAAAACCCTTTAAAATCTCTCCCTGACTCCAGGTTGGAGAGACTGATTTTGAGAAGCTTTGTCTCTATTTCCCTGCCAAGTCCATCTCTCAATAAGACCCTTTCTTTTCCTCAAAACTCAGTGCCTTAATGCTTAATTTATGAGCATTGGGTGGAAGACTTTGTCCAGTAACAAAACTACTACACTCACATTAGAATGACTAAAATTAAAAAAAAGACTGATCATACCAAATACGGTTAAAGAAGAGCTTCTTGTGGAAGAACTACATCTCCTATACACTGCTACTGGGAGTGTAAAATGGCACAATTACTGGGAAAAAGTTTGTCAGCATCTCAAAAAGTTATATATACATCATTATCATAGAAGTCAGTTATTCCACTTCAGGCATTTACGAAATAAAGGGTTTATCTATACAAAGACCTGTAAACAACTGTTCGTAGTAGCCTTAGTTGAAATAACCCTAAAACACTAAAGTCCATCGAGAGGTAAATGGATAAACTGTGGTGGATTCATGCCACATAATACTATTTAGCAATAGGAAGAAATGGATTGATAAACACAATAACGTGGAACATTTCAAAGTAGTGCTGAAAGGAGCCAGACCCAAAAGTTACAGATTGTTTGATTCTATTTACTTAAAATTCTGCAAGATATGAACTAATCTAAACTAACAGACAGCTTAGCAGTGGTTGCCTGGTTGGAGGGACTGGGAATAAGGAATTGTACTGTACCATCAGGAAACTTCTGGAACTGATGGATATTTTCATTATCTTGGATATTTTCATTATCTTGGGCATGGTTTTATAAGTGGTTTTTATAAGACTATACATATATCAAATGTATTACATCACATTACATAGCTTACAGTGTGTCCACTACACCTCAATAAAACTCTTTAAAAGTGCTTCCATTTTATTACATAAGGAATTAATGAATAAATTCTGGCCATCATAAATATAACTTTAGAAAGCTAAAATCCCTCACCCATTTAACCAACTTCTTATTATCTATCATGGAAAAATACTTGCACAGGTAAATGGGGATACATATCCAAGAATATTAATTGTGCATTGTATGAAATTGTAAGAACGGAAATCTGTTCAACTCACAGATTCTAACTTAAGCTCCATATGATTCTGCATTTTTGGAGGAAGTATTCCTTAGTGATAAGGATGCTGGTGCTAAGTAGACTGCCTGATTTGAATGTAGATAGTAAACTACTAGCAACTTGGCCATGTACATAACTCAGTCTTCTGAACATGTTTCCTTATCCATGAAATGTAATAACAACGTCTGTCTCATAATAATATTATGGAAAGTAAATAAGATATATAGAAAGCACTCAGAAAAACACTTGGTATCTAGAAAGTGCTTAATAGTTAGCATATCTGCTTGACTTTCCTCCAAAGAGCAATCTAGTTTTGTTCTACTGACCTATTATCTGACTTCCAGAAGCCTCAATTTTAGGTATTTATCTATGAACCTGAAAGTAAATTTAAAAATGTGAAGGAGTTTTTTAGTATCAAGGAAATCTGTTGTTTCAAGCATGTTCCTTTCATTCACTGACAAACGTAGCCCTTTACCTACAAACTTAGCTAAGCCCCATTGGCTGAAAGGAAATCTAAATATTTAATGCAGAGATGAATAATATTATAGTGCGGTAAGGTGGTAGATCATTTAAATGAAGAAATTTTAAAGATCATCATCTCCTGTACTACCTTTATTTACAGATTGTGTGTGTATATATATATATATATATGTATATATATATACGTATATATATATATACATACATATATATATATATATATATATATATATATATACACATCTGATCCATATATATGGATTGGAGTGGGTAACCATTGCTTTCTGGGCCATAGCTACTTTCTGCCTGAATCAAAGCTAAATTTCTGGTTGTTCTGATCTTATATTCCAGAGGCCTTTCCATACGCACATTTTGGCCATCTCATATCATAATTCGGTACTGAAATGCTTAAGAAGTCAAAGATCTGAGTGATGCAATTTAAGTAATTCTCCATTAAGTAGATGAAAATAAAGAGAAATCCATGCCTTCTGTGAAGCTTGCATTTTCTGGGGACCTGAATTCTTTGGAACAATTTGATGCTGATGAACAAATGAGGCATCATTGCTCAATAGTTTATTTACAAGGGAATCTATAGAAACATAAAATTTAGAACTGTTCTCGATTAGGTATTCTTTCATGTTTACTCACTCAAGTATTAAATCTTCCACAATCATGAATTTCCTTTGGGAACAAGTCTTCTGGTTTTGATAGTTCCCACTATTGGAAATTCTTTTTTATTTGATCTTCTTCCCCCTCCCCCTTACTTTTATCCCACTTATCCTACTTACCCTGTTTAGGACAGGCCAGATAATTTTCCTCAAGTGCTTATGCTTCTCATATATGTTATGATTAATCCAAATAATCATGTTGTCAAGCTCTGCATGAGTACTATGTAAGAATTTTTAGGGACATTATTCTCTTTACTAGAATAAATATTTTAATGCGATACAGTGCTCCAGATCAAATAATACCATGCTTGTAGAGAGGAGCTAACTGTCCTAGATTATTTTCACTAAGTGCCTTTGTTATTACGTTAACACGTGGAAACTACCCTACAAAAACAAAGAACCCCTCGGTTTCCCTTTTCATATTATATAGCAGCACACTTCTCTCCATGTGTAGCATGCACATTTCTCCTTTTTTTTCTGAATACTAGATATCAATGATCAATAGGTTTTATTTTTCAGATCATATTTAACCAAACACATGAGTTCATGTATTAGTCAGCATTCCTATTCAAAGTCTATTATTAATTTTCTCATCTGTTAATTGGAAATAATTCCTACGTTGTATGGTGATTGTGTACATGGAGAGCAATACATGATAAAGCATAGAGCAAAACTTTGCACTAAATAGATTCTTAGTTTTTTCTCTATTATCATTCCCATTTTTACTTTCCACTAATGCTTTATTTAGTTTGAAATATTCCATGTGCTACCTAGGCGATGCCTTTATCCCCTAAGGCTCATTGTTGATTGATGCTATAGTTCTTTCATAAGAATCTTCCCTTGATCATCTCATTATTCCCTTTTGTTTACAGACTTCCAACCCTATTTTTCAACCAAATGCAGTTCCTCTGATCCTAACAGATTGAAATTAATTTTGTCAGTAGAATCTCAGGAGACCATATCATGTCCTTTACTGAAATTCCAGTATAACATCTGCTAAATCGTACATTCAAGTCAAAAAGAAGCTATTAAGTTTGCAGACTTTGATTTGTCCTTTGTAAACTCTGATTATTTACAGCTAATAATTTGATTTTCCGATAGATGTATACATCACCATCATATAATTCATTTCTTCTGAACATACATGCAAGTCTATTTTAAAATAATATGCTTTTTTTCTTATTATAAAAGTGGTACCATATCATGTCCTTTACTGAAATTCCAGTATAACATCTGCTAAATCGTACGTTCAAGTCAAAAAGAAGCTATTAAGTTTGCAGAGTTTGAGTTGTCCTTTGTAAACTCTGATTATTTACAGTTAATAATTTGATTTTCCGATAGATGTTTACATCACCATCATATAATTCAGTTCTTCTGAACATACATGCAAGTCTATTTTAAGATAATATGCTTTTTTTCTGATTATAAAAGTGGTACCAACTCATTATAGAAACTTCGAAAATTCAAGCATATAGAAAAAGGAAAAACTGCCTGCAATCACATTACAGAGATGCTGTTAACATTTTGATGCACTTTGTTCATGATATGTTCACTCTATTTTATCCAAGTTGAATACATGAAGCTATGAGCATATTCCTTTTCTTATAAAACAATGCAGTAAATTTTAATGAGTACTATTCTGTGTTTTTAATTTTTATCTTTCCTAATTTTTTTAAATTAATTTTTTCATATATGTAAAACAAATATTTTACTTCCTAAATATAGCATAAATGTAAATCATAATTCAATAGTCAATGTAAGCACACACTGTAGATCAGTAGACTTCAAAGGAATCAGGGCATCATTATATAATTTAAACAAATATGATTTGGAGCTTATTATTTCCGAAAATTTCTGCTTTTCATTAGGGAATGTCTTTGAAACTCATCATTATGGCTTAATGATTCTCAATTTCTCCATTGCCATTCTCTTGTTATAAATCTCCAAATGGTAATAAATAATAGAAAATCCAAAATTACATGACATAAGAGACAATTTTGTTTTCACTATCTTTCCATGAACTAACGTGCACGGATTTTCTTTACTCCTAATATCCAAGCTGCTCTTAATCTTACAGCAAAAACCCATCCATATTTTGACGTGTCTTTAATCTTCACCTCATTTCCTTAGTCCCTACATCCAAAAGCTTTTGTTAATTAGTTTTTATTATGCTGAGCATGATTGTTCATCACTGAATGAAAGTTTCCCTAACATTTTGATACTTTCAGTAAATTTTAACTAGGCTGACTGAATACAGATGATTCTTTTTTGTGATTCACCAAATTGATCTGGATCTAAATCTGACACATTCTTGTGGGTTTGTATTTTTGCTCTAGAATAATTAACAAGCTCAGTGAGAGAGGAGTTGTTTTACTCTGTCAGGAGTATCTAAACTATTGAAATATTTAATATGTCTACTTACCAGGGGAAAATATTCTTCCACTTTCCTTGATTGAAGTTTCTGAAGCAGGTGTCCATTTAGATGTTCTGTTGGTCTGTGTTTGAATGCATCACTGTTAAAACCCCTTGTATCCAGTGTTGTACCAACTCTCCATGTTCTCTTGCCAACTGTGAGTATCCTAAGATTTGAGATTCGTGAGCACTACGTAGAGTTTGCTCATTTCTCTATCACCAACATCTAACCTAATACTTGGCATCTAATAGATGCTTGAATGGAAATCAGCAGTCAGCTAGGGTTAAACTCACTCCTTGCCAATCTCCTTCATTCATTATGAACCATTTCAAATGAACAATTTAATATCATTACAAAAAAGACAACAATACAGTGATGTGATTCAACTAATGGATTTGGGAAATAGTATAAATTTGTAGATTCCCATTTCTACTGTTTACTTGTTTTGTGAATTTGTACAGGTGGCTAAACTTGGTGCCACAAATTTTTTGCTACAATTTTTTCATCTGCAAGATAGAAAGGATCTTAATGTCTAAATCATAAGATTGTGGTTAGTTGAGTCTTTTTCCAGGGAAGTACCTTGCATGCAATAGATACTTTAGTAAGTATTTAAGTAACTGTTAGTATGGAAGCTCTATAATGTAGCACAGGGAGTTTTCACTTATATTGAGTTATACTGAATTATATCTAATGCAAGCCAACATAGTCTAAAGGTGATGTAAATGAAGAGAACACAAGCATCTGAAGAGTATTTCTTAGCATATAAATTTTGATCTGAAAAAAAAATGTTGAAGTTCCTTTCTAGAAGAGAAAGCACAGAAAGATCACAACAAAATAATGTTATTGACATTTGTTTGTTTAAATTGTTTGAATTTTTTTTCTGTTGTATCTCATGCCTAAACCCAGTTACCCCAGCAAATGTGAAAGATTGTTGGATGCCAAGTCTGGGTCACAAACTTATGGGTGACATACAGAATGGCTGGGTTGCTGAAAAATGTGTGGACTGGGACTACACATATAATGATGTTAAATAAATTTCATACATCAGTTCCATATTAATTTGAAAAATAAAAAGAGGGTCGAATGATTAGCATTATTGTCAAGATAGCACCAGTGTTTCCTCTCAACCTTGAGTGAATTCATTATTCATCCTCCCCCACCAGAAATGCACCGGGATTTCCATATGTAAAGACTTTTCTGTCCCTTTCATTTCTGTTCCTTCCCACTTCCTTCACCTGTTAGTTGCCATAGACCAACAGGGGTTGTTAAGCATTTAAAATCTTTGAAAACAGAGCAAACAGAATGAGTAGCTTACTCTAAGGACACAGATGTTTAAACTCAGGTGCCCCTGGGATGTTCCCCTGGGCTCTGTGAGGTCTGAGACCAGTGAGTAGTCGCCTTGGCTGAATGAGTTTAGCTCTACAAATAGCTATGAGTGAAATGCACTATTATCCTAATTTAGGGAGATGATTGTCTCCCAAAATGCTATTGTTCTTACAAAAGTGGACATCAACACTATAGTTTTCAGAAAAATATCTGATTGAGTGGTTCTGAGTAATACGAGCTATCATTAAAAGCTTGATGAAGGAGAACAACTCTCTCTTTCATCGAAGTGGATATGACGTATAAATTTTAACAAATTAGATATAATAAATAAAATTTATACTACAAGGTTTAAAGCAGATTTCCAAGATGATCAGGGAAACCTCTCCTCTAAAGAACTTTAGTGGGCTTAGAAAGGGACTGAGGGAAAGGAGAAATGGCTTACAAAAGGGTTTTTCTTTGATTCAGCAAAGATATTTGGTTGTTTGGGATGATCATTTGCCCCATATATCCCCTTTCCTTTGATTTGTCTACAGTCAAATAAAGCCATTTTTTTCTATGATTAGAATTCAGGGGGCATTGACATTTGTGAGCTAAAAACTCTTTTGTGATCAATCCCTCACCCCCCTCCAGCTACCTGTGGGCAAAATACAGACTAAAGTCCCCTCTAAAAAATCTACAAATCCTGTCACTAACTTGGAATATTTGACCAATATCTGCTGATCACAAATTCTAACTTGTGAATCCACGCTCTCCTTAGCTATTCATTAAACGTATTCATTTTTCTCTTCAAAAAATCATGTTAATAAAATCGATGATTGATTATGAATGATATTAATGACATTTATGAAAAATAGTCATCCAGATGAAAGGGCAATTCATTGCTAAACAGTAAAGCAGCTCTCAAGGGAAGGCATGGGCTTTTTACCAATGTTCTCAAGTCACAGATTACTTGAGATGTGTGGAGCAACTTTTATAAAAACCTGTGACAAGGCTGAGACAGAAAGGATCCTTTCAGAGTGGCAGTGTCCACGTTTCAGTGATCTCAGAGATCACTCTAGAAATAAGGAACCCCAAGACCAGCAAAGGTCTTGATACTAAGGCAGGAAGAATTACATTTACAATTCTACCTGGTGGAGCACTGGTGAGGTCAATCGCCTCTGAAGGAACAAGCCACACACCCCTGGGTTTGAGTACTGAGTCCTGAAGAAAGCAACCAGTGTGAACAACTAAATAAAAATAAAATAAAATGCTTCTTCCTTCTCTCTCTTTGTGTTTGTCTACTCGCCTTCATTGCTTTCTACACCTTTCCTTTATTAAAAAAAACCCAATAAATTAAAATATATAATTCTACTAAGCTTTGTACTAGGAAGTACAAGAAAATTGAGTGAGACATTCTCAAAGTAGAATCAAGCAATTTAATGGATAAAAAGTGTTGAAACATTGTCCTATTCTTATTCTATTTTGTCCTCTTCCCTTGCACCCCAACCATCCCCTTCTGTGATCTTCAGTGTGGATTTGTGGATTAGGTGGCTCGTCAATTAATACACATTTTTGTAAATCCTAGCCCTCATCTTTCTATGTTCTGCCATATGCAGAGGTGAGTTTTAAATCTTAGATAATGTGCCTTGTTTTAAAGAAGCGAAATAATTTTATCCATTCACTTTTGCTTCTCATTTTTCAGAAAACATGCATTTCTTCCCTCCTCACTCCCTCTAAATTTGGATTATGTTAACAGGTAATTCCCAGAGTAAAATTTTGAGGCAGATATTTTCTTCAGGGGTAGACTCTAGGAGGAAATCTCTTTGAGTCCTTTCTCTGTCTTTTTCTCTCACCCTCTTCTGCTCTTGTATTCTGCCTCCTATTTCCTCATATCACTGTTTCTTCATAAGGGAAATGAGGACACAGCAGGCACCCTTTAATGTAGTCAGCTAAACAAGATCACCTAAAGAGGTGGCAAAATTAACTAGATAAAATATGAAGAAATAGAATATAACATGCACGTTCAATGAACCCCAATTCTCCAGAGACTGTTCCTCTTTAGCTATGAGTCTTGCTTCTTGGAAGATGACCATTGTAAAATGGATAAAAACATGCCAGTGAAACAATGATAATGTAATCATCTTTGACTCTAATCCTGTTATTTTAGTATTTAACAAAATTCATTGTTGTATAAATCAGAAAACATTCTTACGTAATTTATGTTTTATCTCCCTTTCTCTAAGAGGCCAAATAGCAATAATTAAGAACATACAAGTGCTGAATAAGGCAATGAAAGAGTAAGGAATCAGTTCTACAGAATCAGCAAAATCTGTATTTGATGTGCAGAAAGATTATTTATTTTTTCATTTTAATTGACTATACCAATTTCAGAATGTATTCACCATTATCCTGATTATTATCACTATTACTTTTGTGACAGAGGTGATGATGATGGTGGTGATGATGATGAGGATGATGCTGTCAAGGTTCAGTTCTGAGGAAATGAGATTTGATTATCAGGTGCTCTTCCAAAGACACTGACTTTGATTATCAAGTCATGAAGATTGTGGAACAGCTTGTCTTCCTGTCCTTCACATAGACTGCTCCACTGCAGCTGTTTATGAGGATGATACTGAAATGATGAACCCATTGTTAGGTCCCCCAGAAGGTGGTGGGGGACCTTCTGGTCCGGAAAGCATAGAAAGAATGACCCAGAAGTGCGCTGAGTATTCAAATTGTTTATAGGAATCTCACTGAGGGGCAAATGCACTAAAGAAATGCACCAGCCCCAAGGAAGGGGTTATTGGTTTTGTTTTGTTTTTCCTTTTTTTATAGGAGATAGATTGACTTCTGTTGTTGGTATGCAGCTGTGGCGCAAGTTGCAGGTCTGTGATCTGAGTACTGTAGAGGGCAAGATGGGCTTTAAGTTGCTCCAGGTCAGCAAGATTTAGGGTGCAGTGCTGTTACAATTTACTCAGAGTAAGGAGACATAGCCTGGGACTGACGAGACAAGGAGTTTAAGAAATCCATTAAAATGTTCTACAAGACATTAGTCAAAACAGAATGAGAGTCCAAAGACATTATAGGAAAGACTGAGAGAAGGGTTTGTTGAGAATCCTGTCCGAATGCTATACAGCGAAGATTTTAGATGGGGTTCTCAACAAAATGGCATTACTTATGCCTTACTGGAACCCTTGTCCTATCACCCTTCTTACTTTCTTTCTTTAAAAGTAATTCAATTGCACTATAAGCCTTGTAAATAGTAGGATCAGTTAGTATATATTCTTTTATATTTGCTTCTATGTGTAAAAAAAAAATCTCTATAAACATTTATGAGATTACTTTGACTCTCCCATTTGGGGTTAAATCCCCTGAAATGAAAAATGAGCTATTTATTCTGATAAAAAACAAAAAGGTAAGTCTTTTCCTTTTATCACTCACAATTGTCTTTTTTTTCTCTCTTAAGTTTATGAGGTCTTTATATCTGCTCTGTTTCTTTACTTTTTCCTTATAGTTCCTCTTCCAACAGTGTTTGCTTTTAATCAGTCCCTGGAGAACTTCTGTTGTTATCATTTAACATTTGAATGGCAATGATATTTTACACAATGCTTTACAATTGCCTTTACTAGTTATTCTCATGCCTTCAATAACTCTTAGGTTATGATTCATAGTCCAAGGTAAAGTTTTGCTATTATTCGTAAGCATGCAGACATTCCTCCTTATGCTGCCTTTTCCAAAAGGTTTGCAAATCCTTTACTAGAAATCATGTTTAGTTTTAAGCTGTGCAGATTGTGAATATATTAATTGTAGGGGTCTTAAAACTTTCTTGTGGTTCTTTTGTTCTTATATAGGAAATGCCATTTTAGATCAAAAGGGAAGTATTTTATTTGGTCTCTTCAGACTCTCTGAAACATACAAGAATATGGAGTAATTTGATGCATACAATATTGAACCTGGAAAATCTTCAAATAGTAGATGAGATAAAAAGTACAGTAGTCTTAAGAAATACGAGTTATTAAAATAAAAATTATAACTTTAGATCTATTCCTGCATAGAGTTTTAAAATAGCTTTATTTTAAAATACATTGTTTGTGTCTCCACAGTAGCAGAAATTCTGATATGTATCACTATTCAGTTGAGGAATTTAATATGAATGTTGATTTATTGATGTACATTATTTTAAGAGTGCATACAGCTTCTTTCCTTCCTGTTCTCAGATAGTCCTCCAAAGAGTGAAGCTTTGAAGCTATTTTCCCAAATACCAAAACTCTCTCAAGTTACAAACAATTTAGTCACTGACTAAATTGTTTTAGTTCCTTCCAAAAATCTATACACAGTTTTTATAAAATACAGTATGAATGCTCCTACAAGTTTCCACCATTAGCAAGCTAGGAGCCCCTTTGTAGAAACTTGGAGGAAGCTCAGTGCTGTTGGAATACCTGTCCTTTGGGGTAGCTTTACACTCTCATATCTGAGGAGACGACATACTTCCTCTCATAGATTCTTTTAATCCTGTAAATTAGTAAAACTTAAGCTAAGGTCAACAAATATTTCTTCTAGGTAATATTTTTAACTTTGGGTTGCCTTTGGTTTAGTTTTTGTTTGCTTTATTGTACATTACCTCACAATCAGTTGAATTCATTTGCCTGGTGAAGTGAGTCCTGAATTTATTTATATCAAGAAATCACGTATCAGATGATTATATTTGGACAACACACCAGAGTAAAATGGAGAGGAATTTGGAGGTTTCTCTATGGGACTTGGTGAAGAAAACATTATTTTCTTTGCCTTATATAGCTATGTTAAGAAAAGCAAAGCACAAATAGTAAGGACGACATTACATACTGAATTTGGATACAACTTCCAAATAAGATACTTTCAAATTTTCAATTGAGAAACTGGCACTAGCTTTAGAAAACATCCATGAAAAATTTTAAATCCAATTTATGTATGTATTTTATTTTTGATTATGTATTTATTTTATAAATAATAATTTTATGATTTCTTTAATTTATAATGTTATATTCATTTTAGGATAGTGAAATTTCATCTCAGTCTATAAGTATTTCATACCTCACTTGAGTTCTAATGTTCTTAGTCTCTTTCTCTTTTTAGGTGGGTTGGGTGTAGTTATGTTTTGATTGTTTTCCATTTTTGTTTTCTTTGTTTCTTTGTTTTTTCCCTGGAGATGTATTTTGAGGTTACCCTGAGGTTATCACTAGGAATTCTGTGTTTATTCCCTGTTTTTATTTGAAAACAGATTAGTCTTACACTCAAACTATCCACATTTTCATTCTCCTCTCCTCCTCCCCACTTTTTATATTTGCTTTCTTACTGTTTTTAAGTGGGGTTTCTTTACATTTTACAGAGTATCCTTCAGGATTTTTTTTGTAGAGCTGGTTTTGTGGTGATGAGTTCCTTTAACTCTTGCTTATCAGAAAAGCTTTTTATCATCCTTCAGTTCTGAATGATAATCTAGCAGGGTATAATATCCTCGGTTGAAAATCTTTTTCTTTCAGCACTTTGAATATATCATGACATTCCCTTCTGGCCCCTAGGGTTTCAGTTGAGAAATCCACTGACAATGTGTGGGGACTCCTTTGTATGTGACTTGTTTTTCCCTAGCTGCTTCTAAGATTCTTTCTTATCTCTTATTTTTGACATTTTGATGACAATGTGTCTAGGTGTAGGTCTATCTAGGTTTCTTTTATTAGGAACTCTTTGAGCTTTCTGGGTCTGGAGACTTGTTTCATTCCTCAGATTAGGGAAATTGTCAGCTATTATTTCTTCAAATACAGATTCTGCCCCTTTTTCTCTGTCCTCTCCTTCCAGGACCTCTTTGATGCAAATGTTTTTCCTTTTGATATAGGTCACAAATGCTTTCTTCATTACTTTTTATCTTTTTCTCTCTTTGCTAGTCTATTTGAGTGTATTCCCCTACCCTATTCTCTGGCTCACTGATTCCATTGGACATTTCATTCATCCTACTCTTGAGTCCCTCTATTGAGTTCTTTAATTCAGTTATCATGTTCTTCATATCTTTGATATCTTGTTTCATTTCTCCTCTCTATTTTTTATTGTTCTCTTTCTCTTCCTCTATTGTTTTCTTGATTTCCATTTATCACTGTTGCCTGAAATTCATCCTCAGGTAGATTACACATGTCTGTTTTATTCAGATTTTCCCCTGGGATTTTAACTATATGTATCATTTCATGAATATTTCACTGTGTCTTTGTTCTATTTGGCATTCTGCTTATGTTTCTATTGTTTAGATTTCTCTGCACTGATAGCATAGTGTAGGCTATCAAGTTCTACCAGAGAAGCCTGGATCTTGGCTTGAACACTGGAGATTCTTGAGTTGTGTGGTGTCACCACTGGTTGAATTTATCATTATTCTTAGGTGAATACTACTTTGGGACCTGAGAGTTCAGCCTATGGGGTTGGAGTTTGTGTGGGGCATGCAGAACCTTTCCTTAGTATCCTAACTCTGAACAGTAACAACCACCTTGTCACTGACACACAATTAGCAATCAGGCTGCAGTTTTGCCTCCATCCACAGCGTGATACTGTGGGTAACCTTGAAGTTTCCTTCCTTCTGAGACTTTCTTCTTCCTTTAAGCCCAGGGGTGGGATTTATGGTGTACATGTCCTGCAATATGATGGGAGGGGTTGGAGGTAGGTGAATTCCTCTAGCTGCCTTCCGGTTATGGTGGTGCCCTGTGTAATTTCCCTTTCGGGGGCTCCTGCTCAGAACACTGAGGTACTGGTCCTCTTTCTGCCTTGTGTCAAGACTGTCTTCCTCTGCTCCATGTCCTGGTCCTGCTAGGTGGGCTCCCTACTACCCTCAGAGAAGGACTGCTGGGAGGCTGGGTTCCTCCAGCAGTTCTATCCCCTCTGCTGCTTTCTTCCCTCTGAGGCTGGGAGACCTGAATATGCAATGCAGCTCTGAACCTCGATACATTTGCCTACTTTTGTGGTGATAACTGATGCTGCAATGTCTACAAGCCCAGGGCAGTCCTTCCATGCTGTGTGTCTGAAGATTAGGTAATTTTCAGTTGTTCTGTGGAGAGGGAAACCAACATGTCTACCAGGGTGCCGTCTTGACCACCTACCATTATGTATATACTTTAAATCAAGAATTTCAAAATACTGTTGACAATTTTACTAAACAATACACAGATGATGCTCTTAAGTTTTTGTAAAAATCCCAATTATTAAATTGACTAAACATCACTAGCAAATTACTTTTACCTCAGTTGCTAAAGGGGAAATTTTTGTTTTGTCATGATCTATTAATATATTTTCCCATAATCTTTATATATATATGCATATATATTATGCAAAACCTTTGAAGTAAAGAGCTTTACTTCAAAAAACTACAAGATTAAAAACATTCCATTCTTTTCTATTTTTTCTTTTAGTTTCTAAATTATTGACAAAATTCTTCCTTTGAACAGTCAATACAATTAAATATGAGACTGCAGAAAGTCATATTCTGATAGTATTTTTCAAAAATGTGGAAAAGATGGGACTATGAAAGTTTAGATTTTATTAGATCACTTTTTAAATAATATATGTAATTCAGATCCATAGGCTGATATTTATATCTGAGAGAACCTGTATGAATAAACCAATATATCATTCAATATTCAGATGCTCAGAAGGACTTGATATGAAGCATTCTTGCATACTACCATAATATATTGCTTATTTCTAATGACTATTTCAACTCTAGTACTTTGTTAGGGGACACTGTAGAGTAAATAAAGTTTTCCCAAGTGTTTTTCTCCAGTGTTCTGACAAGTATTATTATTATTTATGTTACTCAGCAATACAAACTATTTCTGATTTGTAGTCCTCTAGGTAAAAATTATTTCTAAGTCACCTGACATGTTATCAATGAATCTTCAAATATTGTTATATAAAAATAGGTCCTTTTTATTTCTTTTGTCTTAGTGACTCCACACAAAATATGGGTATGGATGTTTTATGCAATATAATAAAAGTGAAAGTTTGATGTGACATGTTAATTATGCCACCTTGTAAGTAGGTTTTTTAGTTCATTTTGTTGTATTTCTTATAACTAATCTCTTTTTGAAAATCATATATTTTTTTATTTTGCACTTTGCAAAGTTTAAATTGTGCTGTGTGCCAGAATGAATCTTTCATAATAAAGTGTCAGTATTTTCTTTTTTAACATATTGTTTCATTTAACATTTTATCTATGTAAATAAGATCTTAGGCTGAAAAAGAAAATTAATCAAAGGACATGAATCTAAATTTTAAACAATAATTTTAATGTTGATTTAGCAACATAAACTTTTTACTTAGATACAGGGTTTGCTTTGCGAGTATGACAGTATTTTTAAATGGTTGTGCACTTTAATATGAAAGTGAATAGCTGTAAAAGCAAACCTATGTAAATGTAAAGTTCTTGACCTTTACCATTCATATGTTAGATTTTCTTCCAAATTTTCTTCCAAATTGTCTATAATTGTAGGGAATTTTAAAATATCACATTAAAATTTAGTAAGTTTTCATTAGCAAAATATAAATTTCATTTAATTCAATATTAAAATTAAAAAATACAAACTTCATTTACTTGAGTATATAAAAATATTTTAAGTTTAATTTTTAAGCTGTTTATTGAGTTCCCTTAAAATGTTAGTTTGATAGAATTACTTTTTAACAATTATGTTTTCTTAAGAAATAACTTTTTAATTTCTAAGAATAGAAAATAACTCTGTGAAATCCATTTAAAAATCAAGTCTCAGCCAATTATTGACATCAAAAGCTAATAAAATATTGAAAGAAAAATTAAATAAGAAAATTTAAAAACCACCATATCCCTTTTTTGGTCTCTGCTTAGCCATTCCTGAACTAAATAGAATTTTGTTGGCTTTATTTGTTGTAGAAAATTCTGAAAATTCTTTTGGAAACCATTATGATAGTACATTATTTCTCATATAATTGAGAAATATAAACACTGCTTTTCTTTCTTACATGTCTCTTCTAATCACTTTCCCTCTTTCACTCTTTACACCTCTATCACTCCATAAACCCCAAGTAGTTCCTGAATCCCAAGGACATTCCCTGGGTCAATTTATCCTCTGTGCAGTTGCCAGTTTGGTGTTAAAGCTGATCACAGGACGACTCATTGCTCCTCATTGTCCCTTGAATCAGTTCTACACTTAGTCTAGCCTTCTAATCCTCCACACCAAGTCCTGTTTACCTTTCTGGTCTAGATTCTCATTGTTCCTCCACTTCTGCTCTCCATACAGATATGCTCAGTATCCTTTAATAGATTCCTCGTAGGGTAGTGCAACCAGTAGCAAATGATATGGGGGAAGTGTTCTAAGTGAAGGTAATAATATCAGGAGAAACTGGGCCAGGTTCAGTGCTTGTAACATTTTCATACATAGCCAGTCTGTGACACTTGGAATACTTTTTTCCCATATCTGATCTTTAAGCAATGTTTTACCAGTTACTTTCAAATAACTTCTTCTATGAAGTACTATTTACCTGATCAGCCATCCAGGTCTCGTATTTCTTTCTTTGACTCATTTAACATTGTTTTGGGGCATTTATTGAATTCTGCTTTGTGCTGTAGAAAGCTCTTTTCTCTTCCTTGGTTTAATCTCCAGTTATGTTTTTATAGTTTACCAGAGTAGAGTCCTAAATAGTTCCTGAAATGTCATTTTTACAATAGGAGACTCACTACATACTTATTGAATACAATCAAATTTGTTTATAGAACATATTCATATTTTGATGTATTTTATTAGTACAAGACAACATATTCAGGGCAGTTTATCTGAAATGAAGATGATATCTAAAGCAACTGGGATTCTTTAGCAAATCTAAGAGAGTAAAGTCATTTCCTTTTTATGGAGAAAATATATGATATTCCGCAAGTTTAGTAACAAAAATTACCAAATTTAGAGGAAAGAAAAGTAACTCCTTTATTCTTGAAAGTGTGAATGCATTCTCTACTGCAGATTCAGAAAGAGATCAGAATAAACTAGTTTTCTAATGACAAGTATCAAATATGAGAAAACATTTGTGAAGCTTCAGTTATCAAAGGTACATCCTGAATTAACAGTCAAATGCCCAACAATCTTCTATAAGGAAGGTAAAAGTGTACTCTATATGTGATACATAAATTGATAATTGCTATACTCGATATCTAATGCTAGTTTTGAATATGTATAAGAACTTTTATTGCCAGTAAGATTTTTGACTTGCACAGTCATATCTGATTAGTTGCTTATTCTAAGGGGCAGGAGATCCAAACTGATGGAGTAAGTTTGCATTCTTAAAACATTGACACTATATTTATGATTTCATTTTCAATCTGGGCTTCTTCAGAAGTTTACAAAAGGGTATACTGCTAAGTACTGTGTTCTGTATTATAAGAATGCAAGTTCTATCATTTTTCCTCTGAAAACAAACAATACATACTTACTTTTGAGGAACCTTTGTTTTCTTTTCCTGTGAGGGAGGTAATCAAAAGTCCTCTCATCTAGGCTTAAAATTGTCTTCAAGATTTAGTGACAAGCTGTGTGGCAAATCCAGTTGTAGTCGTTTGATATTATTGACCTGATAAACTTTTGTCTTACTGAAGCAGAAAAATAAAAATAATTTTAAAATATAGTTTTGTGAACACATGTAGATTCACAGACCAGTAAAACATGAAAGGACATAGCTAGCCCAACTCTCATTTCTTTCAGAGAAGGAAAATGGAGACACAAAGAGCTTTCATGAAATGCTTAGCTTAATGGCAAGGCTCCTGGATAAGAGATATAAGAACATAGGTGTCCAACTCCTCATACAGGGTTCTCACACCTTTCTTATTTCATTTAATGTTGCTACTGATACTCTAATTTTTTTTGTAACACTTGGGAGCATGAGTTTGCTACACTGTCTTTTATAAAACCAATAAAACTTCAGTCATATGAGGACTTCTCCATAGTGAGCTGCTCTTAAATCTTTGATAAGGAAGAGTAAACAACTGGCAAAGGAGGGGCAAAGACAAATGTGGAAGAACTGTCTGGAAAGAAGTTAATGTGAGGTTTTTCAGAGACTTTTAATTGCAAGTCAGTTACAAAGTAATATTTTTATAAAGTCCAGCCCATATATCTAAATAATTTGTAACAAATTGTTACAAAATGTCACCAAAGGAATTATGTTTCTTAATGAGTTGAAGAGGGGGCAAGGTGGAAACAAAGATGGGATTTGAGTTTGGAATCATTTCCTGTAGAGTCTACTTTACAAAAGAAAGTTTTCTCAGTCCAGGACCATGTTACCATGTTGAATTCTGTTTACTTGCATAAGCACAATTCAGGTTATTCTTCCATAGAGACTTTACCAAAAACCTCAGAAATTATCCATGTTATTTTTGAAAATATATGAGAAACAAATCCATTCCATGCATGGAAGGAATGTACCTGTAACTTATTTACATTCAACCATAAGATAACTTCCCCCTTTCCCAGGGATACTTATAAAGAAAAAAAAATAGTTTTTCATGACTTAGAAAAGCTTTACTATTGTTGGATTAATAAAGGACTACAGCCCAACATTCGGAGTCAACCTAAAGAGAAGCAATTATGCTGTAATGGTCTAGGAAAAGTTCCCATTTCTAGAGTAAGTATGACTGAGAATAAATTTTTGCTGTTCCTGAAGAAATAACTTTAGCAAGTTAATCATGTACTTATGCTAAAGTTAGAATTAGGTGCCAAACTGGCAGAGAAATATGGCATAACATTTTTTAATCCAAAATTTATCTTCTCTCTCTTCAGAATTATTTAAAATTCAAAATGACTTTCCTTAGATAGTCAACATATTTCTCTGCATCTTTGAAACTCACCCTACTTTCAGTAATCGAAGGCAATTATATTTGGTATAAGATAGACTGAAAGATTATATCATGTGTTTCAAAGACAATAATGGCCAGCTTTTGATTATTTATTGCCTGTGAGGTCCACTTTTTCTTCTGTTAAGGTAGTCAAGAATGAGTTGTATTAAAATCACAAGCAAAGTGTGGTTAGAGTTTCAATTTTTTGATTTCTGTTACCCCTTAAATTCTCATGAGATCTAAGAGATCCAGGAAGACCATTAAGCAAATCTTTTCCTGATCCCATTTCTCCATATTCACCAATATTTTAAGAAAAATTCTCTCAAATCTGTCAGTAAGCTCTGACAGAACTTTGTACAGTTATGCACATTTATGTCTATTAATTATAATTAGAAAGATTAAATTACTGTCACTTTGATAAAATGTAAAAATGCAGCATTTAAAAAAAGAAATTGCATCAGATATTATAAAAATCAAATTAACATTGCCTTATAAAATTAGTAAGTATTCCCACTTGCTGAAGTTTCAGTGAAAAGAAAAATGGCATCACCATAAATCCCGGTTGGAAATACTTATTTTTAGAATTTCCAGAAGAAGTTCTAAGTAATACCTAGCTAGCAATTGTACCATGGTGTAAGAAAACCATAAACATCTTAAATATGTAAAAATAATTTTGATATCAAACTGTTTACAGTAGTGTTTTGTGAATAAATTTCAAATAACAAAATTCTATGTTTATTTTTAATTAAAAATACTTAAAAGTAATCTGTAGTCCCACCACCCAGAGGACTACTATTAAACATTAATACATATTAAACATTTATAATTATATTATTAATGTATCTCTTTCCATTATTTTCCTGTAAATTCTTTCTAAAATGTGAAATGCATTCATATAACATTTTTCAATCACTTTGTACATTAGTGAGTAGGACATTTAGCACATCACTACATATTATTTCACAAGTTAGCTTTAGTTTCAAACATTAATTATTGTAACCTGCCTTATAATTGAATCTTTGTATCATTTCCTAGTTTTTGTTAACTGAAACAATACTGCGACACTGCTTATCTTTAAGTCTTTGAACATATCCATAATTATTCTCTTAAGGAAGTGCCCTAGAAATGGAATTTCTGGTTCAAAGATTTAAGACTTTTAATACATTTTGTCAAAGTGACTTCAAAAATATTACGTCAATTTATCCTCCTATTATCTGTGAACAAATGTTCTCGTTTGTCCCAATCTTTGGCAACTTCAAGTGTTATATTGTTTAATTATTCCTTGGCAATTAGATTGATAAAAGTTGCTTTCCTTTATGATTTTAGCTTGCATTGCTTTAGTTAACAATGAAATTGAGTTACTGTCATGTTATTATTTTCTGTTTGTATGTTTTCTGACCTTACTGATAGGTAATGCTCTTCAGATAAAGAAAGACTTAAAATAAAGCGAATGCTCTTTGATCCTTTGTCAAAGATGTAGCGTTTTTCCCCAGTTCACAATTTGCTTTTAATTGTATTCCTGATTTTTCTAAAGAAAGTTTAAAAATAATTTATGAGGTCAAAGCTAGTAATCTGTTCAGCGGGCTAAAATGATTGAACCTGAAGGGGAAAAGAACAAACACAGACAGCCACAAGAGAATTATTGCTTGGCTGGTCTCAGTCTTTTCTTCCCATCATAATCCTGCCTCCTTTAATCCAGACTTGAGCCCACTTCCATAAACTATGTGTGTTATTATACCATTTGGGCTTGATCAATTTACTGTCTTGTATTGCTCCTGGAATAATTCTTTGAATTATTCATGAATTCTCAAGCCAACTGTAAGTAACTTAAAGACAGGAACACTTCTTTGCATTTATTTTCTGTTCTTCAGAGTTCTAGCACCATGCTCAGCAGGTAATAAGCTTTGAACAATTACTTGTGTATTGATTACAGATGTGTTCCTTCCCTTGCATTCCATGGCTAACTCATTCTGCTTTTCCTTTCTCACAGATTTTATTGAGGCTACATCTATGTGTGAAAATCACTGAGCCATTTTAAATGAAGTGATTTCTGTTCTGATATAGTACTAGTCAAACCTGTGTACAGAGAAAGTAGTTTCCTTAAGTGATGAAAAAAATCAGTTAAAATTATTGATTTGAGTCTTTGAATTGATCGAGCTTGTTCTCCATTAAAATACAGCATTACCTATCAAGAGTTGAGCTTCCCTATGACACTACCTAGGACTCACCCAGTGAGTTATGAGGGGAAACGGCTGGTGCTCTTTCCTAGAATGACGCTAAAACAATCAAAGTAGCTATGCAGAAATACATCTGAAATTTTTCTAGATCTTTTTAAATATTCATACGCATATAATACATGCAATTTTAACAGATTATGTACATATATCTGTTGAATTTATATGCAATTATAATAAAATTTTAAATCAACGGTCTATGAAGTCTATACAAAACTTAGTATTTTAAAAGTGACTATTGTGGTGCGCTCTGGTGGCCTAGTAGTTTAATCCATCAGGCTTAGTTTACATACATTCCAAGGTTTCCAGTTCAAGACCCGGGGCCTGGGAAGCAACGAAAATGAGTAACTAAATAAAATAGATAAAATATTTCTTCCTCCTCTCTCTTCCTGCCTGTCTAATACTCTCCTTCATTCCTGCCTGCACTTTTCCTTTAAAAAAAAAGTAAACATTTTGAGTATATTTAAGTCTTTTAACAGATTCTGGTCCAAACTTAATAGTTTGTCTTCACATGACATGGCAAAATACGCACGCGAGTATGTACGCGCGTGCGCGTGGGTGTATTAAAATATGTAGACAACAGTACACGCTTCACCATAAAAAATTCTTCAAGAAGTTGCTGCATAAGGAAAATAAGCTGCCATCACCTTTAAGACACAACAGAACGTGGTCTTAGAGTAACTATTAATTTGCAAATATGCTACTCATTGGGCATGATATGCCTTTGATGGCCAGTTAGCATATTTAAGCTGAATGTATATTAAAAATAGAGAATTTTCTAATGTTGAACGGAAGAGAAAACTGAACTATCCTAACTTAGAATTTGAAATTGACTTAATGTTCCAGTTAGAGCCTAAGCAGTAGTGGGCCTTTGAAGCTTAAAGTTTAATCCTTTTGAGATCATCAAGAACTTGAGTATGTTCATGTCTGTTTCTCATAAATGCACATTATAAACAATATCTGTCATCATCCTATGCAGTGTGGTATAGTTGATAAGTTTCAGTGAGCAAGAAGTCACTTTGGGGTAAAAGCCATTCTTTAAGACTAGCGATGGCTCTGCTAAATGGAGGTGTGTTGGAGAAGTTTGCATCATAGGGCTTGTGAATTACGCAAACCACGAGCTGCATTCTTGGACGCCACCTATTACTAACTTATTATTTGTAGTTCCTTTGAAAAAAATAAAAAGTAGTTCCTACTACCACCCAGTAAAAAATGTACTCTACAATCTTTTCTTGTTTTGCATATGATTGGTAGCATACCTTTTAACTGCTGTAAGTAATAAAAATATATATGTGCAAGTTGGCTATAAGAAATGCCAAAGTTTCACCTAATAAAATTTTGGTATGCCTCAGTTTTCAAAGTAAATTTGATTTATTTGAGCCACCAGCCGTCCGATGACAGCCCTGTGTTTTTTATATGAGTCATGTCCCAAGGGGTCTAGAATATGCCAATGGTGTACCTTGGATTGGATCCAGTGTCCGCAAACAGGTTTTCATTAGACTTTGATGCCAGTTGCATTGGGGAGCAGAGAGGCTGCTGAAAACCAGCTTTACTATGGGATCACGTCTTTCTTTTAGAAAAAAACAACAAAGATCTTTTTTAGCAAAGCTTTGCGCCTCCACATTGTAGGTGTATGGCAATGTTTTAGAGAGCAGTAATCTGTTATTGCAGGTGGTCAGGCTTCAAGCACTTCCGTATTTTGAGAATAGATCAGACGAGTGCAACAACTTTTATTGAAAAATTGCCGAATTTGAAAATTAGAAACACATTTTCTGTGGCTAAAGATTAAGTTAGCATGTATTACAGTCATTTGGATTTTTCTGTAGCACTAAGGGGCATATAATTACACAGGTTATTCCACATGTCATGAGACTGGAACCTTAATCGTAGTTAGAAACCTTTATCATGTTGACATAGACCCTCACGCTTTAATCTCTTTGGTAATTGAAGGACTTTTCTATTTTTTTCAAAATTAAGACTGTAATAGGCAAGTCTATGAGAAATAAGACAAACTCCCCTTTTTTGTGCAGTGAAAAGGTTTAATTCTGCATTAAAAATACTGCATTCTTTATGCTCTCAGAGAACCTTACATGTGAGAATGGAATTCAAAGTTATCCCTCAAAATCTATTTTTAGACATGTTAATAGATTTGTATGAGTTGATGTGTATGTGTGTGAAACATTTCTAGGAACTTGATTTAAAAGTGAGATCTGGAGTCCTATTAAGGCCTTAAGTCAAAGAAAAAATGTATATGTATTTTTTCTATCCAGTGACAATAAAGTCTAAAAATTTTATCCAATGAATATGTGTTACCAGCAGAAGTAACCAGATCTAAAGAAGAATGCAAAACAACAACAAAAACCCCAAGAGACTCTCAGGAGACATAAATCAAAAGAAAAAAATTTTTGACAAAAGATTCAGAGCATAAACATGACATTATTTGTCATTCAAGAATTTAATGATAATATAACTTGGAAAATCTATCCTGTGTCATTCTATATGAAGATGTATTTTATTGCTTTTCCTGTGATATAGACTAGTATGCTGCATCTTTTTGAAAGAAAGATTTGTTTTGAACCTGCTGGCTTGGATAAAAGACAGAAATATTTAGTAACTACTTCAATCACTCAATTAAAAAAATACAAAATTGATAAAAATTTATGTTTTATCAGACAAGCGATTAATCTCTAAAATATGCAGAGTTCTTACACCTCAACAACAACAAAAAACAAACAACCCACTCAAAAAGTAGACAGAAGAGCTAGAGAAGACATACGATGGCTTAAAACACATGACGAAGGGCTTTACATCATTCACTACCAGAAAAATGCAAACAAAAACCACAGTGAGATATTAATTCACACCAGTGATAATAGTATATATCAAAAAAAAAAAAACTAGAAAAAAGTGTTAGAAATTGTGGTGTGTGTATACTCCGTGGAATTCTATGTATCTATCAAAAGAGGAAATTGTGCCTTTTCAACAACCTGAAGGGAGTTACACATGATTATGTTAAGTAAAATAAGCCAGAAAGAAACAGAGAAGTCAGGATGGACTCACTTGTATGTAGTATATAGAGAAACAAAACAAATGGACAGAAAAATTTCAAAAAAAGTCATAAAATACAGAATTATAACTGCCAGGGGAAATGGAGGGAAAGAACAAAGGAATGAAAGAATTAAGATGGTGGAAGTAGTAGGCGTAAGAATTCAAGTGGTGGGAGAGGTATGAAATGGACACAGAATGAATTGTAAAGTCAAAATTCTAAAAATATTATAGCAATATAAACTAAAGAAGAAAATAATTTATCAAAAATAATTGTGTAAAAAAATTTGTTTTATCAAATATGATAGAAATAAAATTTCTGATAGGCTGCTGTATAATTAATGGTCAGTGATTTAATATAGGCTATTGGCTTTCAATCAGTTTTGCTTCGGTAACCCTTAATTATTTTTACTATGACCACCCTTCCCGCATTCTTAGGTTGACAGCAAACATTTTAAATTATAGCATTACATAGATACATCAAATGTAGTGTTCAATGTATAATAAATATCATTATTTTCACTTTTTAAAATGTATTGAATCTAAATATTTGATACCCATTGTCATCTATTATAAAAGTATGTAAATAAATTGACAGTAAATGGATTTCAGAGTGTTTCTGGGGTGATAGAAATGGGAATGTGGGATGGTACACAACTACATATATTCACTAAAAATATTCAATTGCTCCATTATAGTGAGTGAATTTTATGGCATGTTAATTATACTCCAAAAAAGGCTGCTGCAACATATGCAAGCAAGTTGGATATTTTACATCATTCTTTTCCTTACTCTGATTTGTTTTTCCATTCTACTTCTTTTGGTAGAGTGTATTTTCAGGAATGAAAGTGTTTTGTTGATGATCCCCTACTTATTTGCCACAAAAGTTTGTACATACACTTGTATTTAAATATTATTTAAACTATGACATGAGACTAAGTTTTAAAACAGTATTTTATGTTGGATCATTGACCAAAAGATTTCCAGTCCATTTTTCGTCTGAATAATGTACTCCACTTCCACCTTCCAAACCTGAGTCTCTTCTCTAATGTCCTGCAATAATCTGTGACAGTGTCTGATTCCCCGTATTACATTGTTATTACCATGTTACATTCTTTTTCATTTTTGAATACCCATACTTAACAGTAATATTGCTCAATACATGTTTGTTGAAGGAATGAACAAACCAGCAAAGCTCTAGTACATACTATATAAAGTAAAAAAATTGCCTAAAACAGCGACCATTGATTACAGTTTTGTGCAGTATATCCTTTAAAATTCATGAATCATTATCAGAATATGAAATTTAAAGCAAAGAGATATTTTTGTTTTGTTTTGCAGTTTGTGTGTATAAATATGTGCATATGTGCATGTGGTATATGTGTGCGAATTAATCTTCACTCTCACCTGAAAATCTTAGAGTTAAATTTTATTTTCCTATCTTTATTCTACCCCTTAACAATTTTTTGTTTTTGTTTTATAATCTACATGCACACATAAATACACACACAGATGTGTGTGGATGCGCACTCACTCACACACACACAGCCCACATGTACTACTCAGTTTAAGTGATAAGAACGGGAGATAAAATACTGAAGAAATATGGGAATATCAGGATCTCAGCTCACTTTTCAGTGACTCATCTAGCCAATTCAAAGTGAGATTTGCTATTTTAATTGCCTCACCAATAAGGCTCTTTTGATTTCCTTGATCTTTGGGGTAGTTTGTGGGTTTGGGGTGTTGGACATTAAAAGTAGCGATGTTGGAGGTAGAGACTAAGCTGGATAAACATGAAGACCCCTCAGGGTCCTTGGGCATGTGGAGACCCTCTGGTGGAAAATGTCTTAGATTCCTGCTGATGTGGGTTAGAGGCTAAGTAATGACCCAGCTTGTGAAATCAACCCTCTGGGGCTGGCATGGAGTCATAAACCAAGCCAATTAAAATCTTAGAGGAAAATATAATTGTGTAAACTTCAAATGTTCAGTTGAACTATTCAACACTGAACTGTTCTTTTAACTGCTTACAGCGCCTGAGCCCAACTCTTCCTGTTATACAAGTAGTTAATGGCAGCTTTGGGCTTAGATGTCTGGGTGCTGGGAGGGACAAAATTTTTTGCCCAGGGTTTTAATATCCCAAGAGGCAAAACTGTAGTGATAATAATATTCAACTGAAAAATTCTGACTTAGAGTTGATCCTGGAATGTGTCAAATTTTTTTGGTTACTGTGATGAGGTGAAAGTATTTTGGAAATGAGAACTACATGCACTTTGGTGATCTAAAGGGTGCTATTTTATGGATAAATGTGTCCTCCCTTTCAAGTTTCATGTGCCGAAGTCCTAACCTTCACTATCCTAGGATGTGATTGTATTAGGAAATAGGTCCTCTATAGTGGTAACTAAGGTAAAATGAGGTCAAATGGTGGGCCCTAACCCAATAGGACCCATGTCCTCATAAAAGGAGATCGGTATCCAGACCTGCACGCCAGCACGGTGCCCATCTTGCAAGGAGAGAGGTTTCAGAAGAAACCAGTGCTGCCGACAGCTTGAGCTTAGATTTCCAGCTTCTATGATTGAGAGAAATAAAATTTCTGTTGTTTAAGCAACCCAGTCTGTGGTCTTATTTGTTTCAGCTGTCTTAGAAAACTAGGAGTCTTCTCATCCAGGAAATATTACTAAGTATATTTTTAAACATAGTGACCTTTTATAAGTGAAGAATAGAGAAAAGGAGGTTTGAGTTTTAAGAGGCATCAGACTTAGACGAATTTAGAATACTCAGAAAAATTAGATAAGAATGTATTTTTAAAATAAAAAAAATCACAACACATTTGAAAACTATAAAGTGCTGACAAATTAAAAATTGTGATCATGCTAACATGCAGAGGCTCTCACTAGGGTTGCTGTGTGGTAAACTGCCTGGTGAAATGATAGAAAGAGACTGGCTTCCCTTATGTTTAGACTTTCTCTCGTCCCAACTGCTTGTTAGCTCCACCACAGCAGATTTGTAGACAGACTTTCTTTCTCATGAGCCTCCAACAGGCCTCATATTTATGTTTTCTGTCTAGCCTAATAATCTTTTTCTCACAAATATGATGCCTTCTGGAGGAATCTTTGCAAATTCCCTGCCCTGTGCAGTAATTAGTCTTGGTCAGTTACTCTTTTCAGCATCTTTTTATGTAGATCCCTGGAACTGGGCTTTCTCGATCCTGTCGGCTGCAGATGATGGAACAAGGCGGTGAGGGGCTGGAGCCCCTGGTGCAAAGACAAACTCCTCAAAGTTGCACAGAAAAATTGAGAATTTTGGTGAAAATTTTTAGTTTCAGAATTCAATGACTCTCCAGTCAGGTTGCCAGTGACGAGGTCATTTGCATGACCCTTTTTCCATTTTCACAGGCAAAGCTTCCCTCTTACTCAAGACAAAAACTCATAAAACCGAGCCAGAGAAATATGATTTTTTTTCACACTTCACAAAGCTGTCAAAAAGCTCAGGTTCTCCAGTTTTACTTTTAACGTGCAAAACCTTTCACACAGCTCCAGGCACAACCCAGAATCTGGTGGCCAACCAGTTGGTTTTCCTTCCAAAGGAAACAGTAGAAGCATTGTTGAGGATGAGGATGGCATTGACTTCAGCTGGAGCTGCAGGGATGTTGTTCAGATCAAAAGAGCGGAAGCACTGACGTCTGCATGGCAACCTTTATTTCAGAAGTAGGTTTAAGAGCACACAGGCAGAGTATGTGTGTGTGTGTGTGTGTGTTTACTCTCACACAAGAATTTTGCCTCTTTATTTTAAACTATATTTTTTCATATCCATTTTGTAAATGGGATATGTGAAGAGCAACCCTTGTCAAGTCTTGGGACATAGGCTGATACGTTTATATTAAATTATCTTTCATCTTCTTACACATGACTCTCAACCTTAATGTTTTGCCTTGGACTTCTTCATGCTCTCTCTCTCTCTCTCTCTCTCTCTCTCTCTCTCTCTCTCTCTCTCTCTCTCTCTCT